>APFE030816471.1:0-10985 GCA_000404065.3 Pinus taeda
AAACATTGGAAGGGGAACCGCATGCACACACTCCATGTGTTAACATGCAACTTTTATTTCTTTATTTTAAGTTTACCTTAATTTAATAATTCTCTTAATATAATTCTTTCTTATTTTATTCATTTTTACTTTTTGATAACTTTACTTATTTTTACTATTTTTATAGTTATCTTAATTTAACTCTTTCTTATTTTATTTTACTTTTTGTTAACTTATTTTACTATTTTTACAGTGTATTTTTATTTATATTTATTTAGAACTCTAGTATTGTTATTTTATATTTTTATATTTTCTTCATTATTATTATTTAATTTACTATTATATCTTTTCTTATTGTTTATCATTTATTTCTTATATTTAATTATATTTATTATTTATATTTAATTATTTTTATTATTAGAGGACATTACATACTCCCCCTCTTTAAGGAACTTCGTCCTGAAGTTAAGTTGAATTATTTAACATTTTATTTATTTAGTTATTTATTACTTCATGTTTTCCCTACACCCTCTGTTGAACTAGTATAACCAGCGGGCATTGAAAGTTTTCACGACACCTGAGAAATCTCAAGGAATCTCTGTCCTTTTTCCCACTTTTGGAACCAGGCATAAGCTTCCCCAGCCTGTATCCTAGTCCAAGGTTGGCCCCAAGGCTCGCGCCTGACTCAGACCTCATCTGCCCCAAGGCAGGCATCTGGTACAATACTCAATGACTTCGGGCATCTCGCAAGGCTGGCACACTCCCTCCACAACTACTAAGGCGTACAGCCCCAAGCATCAAAGTCCTTACACCCCCACTAGACTTCGGCATTCCAATCCAATACTAAGCCCCTAGCCTACAATATCAAGCACTTGGCCTCCTCAAGATGATCCCATAGCCCCTCAAGAGCTATCCATCAAGAGCTATACAAGATAAAAGGAAACATTGGCATATGTAGTGTTGATTGAGTTTGTCCCCAACCCATATGGTGTTACATATTCTCCCTTGCAAGTATGGGCTCCCACGGTATCATCAAATAAACTGGCCCTCTCGGCCCATTTGTGGAGTTCCTGTCAGCCACCACATCTCAACATGCAACCATTGCATTAGTTATAATCATAGTATCATAGAAAATAATCCACATTTCAAGTCTTACATGTCATCATGAGAACATAACATCATTGTTATCACAAAATTATGCAGGTCATAACTCTACATACAATTACCACATGCTTCACATCATAGTTATAACATCAACATTCAACATTAAATACCTATCATCACATAGTAAATGAACATGTCAATATACCTCAACATAACATCATAATGCCTATGCATATCATAATCATCATAAGCATACATTATTACTATTGTAACAGTTATAAGAACCACATGTGAATCATTATCCTCATACCATCATATCACGAAACCTCATCCAACATTATACTCAACATCATAACAGTTAATTAAACTATAACTGAAATCATAGTGTACGATTTAGATGTATCATAAAATTTAAACAATAAAACATGATTTAGATGCTCCATAAAAGTATATGTCTTAGCTAAGTAAGCACTCCTAATTAGTTCACCACACATTTTTAATCAAGTAGATAAGGAAAATCATTAAAAATAACATCTGCATCTTCCCAGGTAGCTGACCGTGGGCTATATTGGTCCCATTGGACCTTGACTTGCTCAAACTCACTGTTCCTAAGCCGACGAACCTGGCGGTCCAGTATATAGAATGGTTCGACCTGAAGGACTCCCTCCTTCGAAACCTGCAATTTTTCAAATTTCAACACATGGGATGGGTCAGGTACATATTTTCTAAGCATAGAAACATGAAACACATTATGCATCTTTCGTAGATGGAATGGCAGCTCGAGCTTATAAGCAACTGGTTCGATCCTCTCTAGGATCGTGAATGGCCCAACAAATCTAGGGGATAACTTTTTTCCCTTAACAATCCTAAAGGGACTTTAAGAGGGTTTGACTCTAATAAAAACTTGGCTTCCTTCCTCAAAGTTTCTATCAACTCTCTTTGCATCAGCATAACTTTTCTGGTGATCCCTGGCTTCTTTTAGCCTCTTCTTAATTTTGGCCATTTGTTCTTCCATTTCTTGGAGCATTTCAGGTCCCAACATGACTCGATCCTCTAATCGATCCCAGCTTAATGGATACAAGACTTCGAAGGGAGATGCCTGAATTGAACTGTGATAACTATTGTTGTATGCAAATTCCACTAAGGGAAGGTATTTCTCCCATTGCTTTTGTTGATCCATGCCATACATTCTTAGCATGTCCTCTAATACTCGGTTTACTCTTTCTGTTTGCCCATCTGTCTCTGGGTGATATGTAGTACTGAAGTTTAGTTGTGTTCCCATAGATTGTAAGAGGATTTTCCAAAATCTGGAAGTAAAACATGTGTCTCTGTCAGATATTATTTTTCGAGGCACTCCATGAAGGCGAGTTATTTCTTTTAGGAAAATTTGAGCAATAGCTAGTGCTTCAAAGGTGGTCTTAACTGGAATGAAGTGAGCACTCTTAGTTAATTTATCAATAATAACCATAATGCAGTCATGTCTTTGGGATGTCATAGGTAAGCCTCCAACAAATTCCAGCGAAAAAACTTCCCACTTAGTTTCTGGTATATCACGGGGTTGTAAAAGACTTGTCGGGTGTCAATGTTCAACTTTAACCTGTTGACATTCTAAACATCGGGCCACAAACTGTGTTATATCCTTTTTCATTCTTGTCTAGAAAAATAGTTGTTTTAAATCCGCGTACATTTTCTAGATTCCTGGATGTGCAGCATATGGAGCTTGGTGGGCTTCCTTCTTTATTAATTTCTGAAGTTCATCATCACTCGAGACGTACATCTTACCCTTATACTGTAGCAATCCATCATTATCTAAGGTGTATCCTTCCCACCTGGTTGCCACTGGTACTTCTTCTTGTAAGGCAAATTTTATTTGTTGGTATTGCGGGTCCCCTACTAGGTGGTTTAGAATCCGGCTTCTCAAGTCTATCTTCAATGACAATATTGAATGAACTCTAGGTCTGCTGCTTAAAGAATTTGCAACTTTATTTTCTTTCCCCTTGATATAGGATATCCTGAAATCATATTCACTAAATAGCTCATTCCAGCGTCGTTGTCGAGCATTAAGGTCCTTTTGGGTGAAGACATACTTAAGACTTTTATGATCTGTTCTTAATTCAAATTGACGCCCCATCAGATAATTTCTCTATAGTCTCAAGGCCATTACAACTGCCGCTAATTCTAGATCATGTGTAGCATAATTGATTTCATGGGTCTTGAGTTTACGTGAAGCATAAGCGATAACCCCTTCATCTTGCATCGAGATTGCACCTAATCCTTCTCCTGATGCATCCATGTATACATGAAAGTCCTTGTCCATGTCGGGTACCTTTAATATTGGAGCAATTGTTAATCGTTGTTTTAGTTCATTAAATGCTTTCTCACACTCACTTGTCCATTCAAACATAACCCCTTTCCTTTGGAGGTGGGTGATGGGACTAGATATCTGTGAGAACCCTTCTACAAATCTTCTATAATAGCCTGCCAACCCCATAAAGATGTGTACTTCCTTGACATTCCGAGGAGTAGGCCAATCCATTATAATTTCAATCTTGTTGCGATCCACTGCAATGCCTTTCCCACTAATGGTATGGCCTAGATATTGAATTCCATTCTCAAAGAAGGAACACTTAGTGAGTTTCCCATATAGCTTATGTTCTCTAAGGCATTGAAGTACCAATCTCAAGTGTTCTTGATGCTCCTTCTCATTGCGAGAATAAATGAGGATGTCATCCAAGAACACTTGGACAAAGCGGTCTAGATATCTTCGGAAGACACTATTCATCAAGTTCATGAAGGCTGCTAGGGCATTAGTCAAACCAAATGGCAGAACAATAAATACATAGTGTCCATATCGTGTTTTGAATGCTGTCTTAGGTATGTCTTCCTCCTTGATTCTTAGTTGATGGTAACTTGACCGTAGGTCTATCTTGGAAAATGTTGAAGCTCCTTTTAGTTGGTCAAAGAGGTCATCTATTCGACGCATGGGGTACTTGTTCTAAATGGTGGCCTTGTTTAGATCTTGGTAATCAATACATAACCTAAGGGTTTAATCCTTCTTCTTCACAAAGATCACTGGTGCACCCCAAGGTGACACACTGGGTCATATGAATCCTTGATCAAGAAGTTCTTTAAGTTGTATACTCAACTTGTTAAGATTTGGGACAGTCATTCGATAAGGTGTTTTGGATATGGGTTCTGTTCCTGGTTTCAAAGAAATGGAGAAATAGATTTCTCGAATTGGAGGAAAACCTGGTAGCTCTGGAGGGAATACATCTGCAAATTCAGAAAGTAGTGGGTGCAACTTATCCGAGGACTTCTCGTCGGCACGAACCATCTCTACTGCATAAATCTTGCATCTTGTCCTCATACACTTATTAACCTTCTTAGCTGATATGAGGCGCAACGTAACATCACGTTTAATGCCCTCTATTACTGTGGTTTCTCCCTGGTCATTTTTGAGGAGAATTGTCTTATTATAACAATCCACTATAGCTTGATGAGATTCAAGCCAATCCATTCCTACAATTAAGTCATAAGTCCCTAGAGTCGTGCTATATAGTTTCATCTTGGTATCACACCCCCCAATGTTAACACTGTAATCTCTTACCATTGACCTTACTGATTGCTGAGACCCTGATGCCATTTCTACCATTCTAAAGTTACTTTGCTCATGAGTTGTCAATCCACATCTAAGTAGTGTTGAAGGAGAAATAAAACTATCAATGGCACTTGGATTAATTAACACAGATAGAGGGATGTTATTGATCATACCTACGGACTCCACCACTGTGGCTTGGTGCTCGACTTGGCGATGGTTTGTGGCTGCATGAATTCGGTGTGGGTTTTGTGGTCTTCCTCCTTTTGCTTTGTGTCCCTGTTGTTTAATCCCAGTTTGATACCTTGAACAATCCCTTCTATAATGTGGACTTCCACATTGCCAACATTCTACTTGATCTTGATTCTCACTTTGTACCTGTCCTTGGCCACCAAATCCTCTACCCCCCACCATTAGTTCTTCTCAAGTAGGGCTGACCCCTACGTCCTCCTGGAGGCAGCCCAGAAATTGCACTAGCGATCCGGGAAACATTGTTTTGTCTCCCCTGGAATCCATATGGGTGCTCCCCTGGTCTATTTACCCTCGTTGTGGGGTGTTCCTTCCTTGTATTTCCATCAACCACCATTCGCTTTTTCATATTTATCGTCCTCAGGACTTGTTTGGCTAAACTAGTGGTCGCTGCCATAATGGTGGGTTTCCACATGGCGACTTCCGCTTGGACAAAGGGATCAAGTCCATGCAAGAATCTTTCATATTGACGTTTATCATCAGCCATATAGTCCACGTGATGGACCATGCATAGAATTCAGCTTCATAGTCCTCGATAGATCTACCATTTTGTCGCACTGCATGGAAAGCCCCTACTTGTTGATGTTTGTACTCCTCTGATAGGTACCTGGTTCGGAAGGCTTCCTCAAACATTTCCCAAGTAACTTGCAATGGGGTGACTTGCATCTTCGTTTCTTCATTTACCCACCATAATACAACGTCTCCTTTTAGTAGACTCATTGATATTTGGGCCTTGTCCCTTGAAGTGTATGCCTTAAAGCTAAGTGCTCTTTTGACACCAATTACCCATGCTTCTGCTTTTGAACCCCCCTCTTGACCTGTGAACTCTGGTAATTTGGATTTTTGGACTTCTTTCATAATATTGAGGTTTGTTTGTCCATCTTCAGCATTGAACTGAGAATTTAGGTCTTGCCTCTGTTTTCGTTCCAACTCTCCTCCTTTACCTTGATCATTTCTTTGACCTTGTGCTTGGCTTGTGACCCAATCCTTAAAGATATTTGTCATTTTCCCAAGGGAACGTAATATAGCTTGCTCAGGTGGGGTTCCAATCTCTGTAGTGGCAGGAGGTGGGGTTTCCACCTCAGGGGTGCCTTGTGTTTGTCTTCGATGCTTAGGAGCCATGATCTCCCCTCTATTTAATCAAGTTGAATTTTACATCACTTCCAATGTTACGCTTATCAGTAAATTCATACTTAAAAATTATACACATCGTGACCATATAATAAGACACTCAATAAGCATTCAATTTAATTATTATTTTTTTTCACTCATACATATATCCATATATCCATGCAATTCTTTTATTATTAAAATAACAATTATGATTTTAAAAAACAATTCATGATACCATAATAACTCATGTTTTCAATTTTTATTTTTTTTTGCAGAATTCTAATTGGAAAATTCCTTTCTTAGTGAAAAATCTAATTGAAATATTTGTGGCTCTCTATTTGACATATATCCTAGACATAATATATCAATAAATATTTAATATGGATTGGAGATATATTCATTAACTCCCAAACTTAGCCCATCGAATTAAAACAAAAATTACTATTAATTATCCTATGTTAGGTTAGGCCTTCTTTATCGCTGACAGTTTTGTATTTTTTAAATAAACAAATTAACTAAAAAAATAACTAAATAATTGATAATATCATATTAAAAAAAACTGTTTATTATAATATATTAAAAAATTTAATGTAATTATCTCAATCCAAATATATTTTAAAAAAATCAATCAAAACTGCGTCCACTTAACTTTAGAGGTTGAACATTCATCCATATAGGTATATGAATATCACTATACGAAATTCTCTACATGTATTATAAAAAGTATAAGATTCTTTGCAATTTCTGTAGTTTTCCATTACTTTAAAGAAGTTTATGCATGAAGAGCTATCTGTGATATGCATGAGCATATATATACGTGAGATGTGTTATCTTTTTAGGATTTTTAGGATTATAATAATAGTATTCTTAAAACGAGACATTATGTGTAAGATCTTATATAAGGATTTATTTATTTTTATTATGATAACATAATAGAATAAAGTATAGAATGAAGTATGACTCTTATTCGTTCACGCCTAAAATAGAATTTTAAAAGAAAAACAAAACAACGAGGCTCAAAATAAGTTCATGTGACAACTATTCAATTTCCCCGAGTATTCCGCATACAAGCCCAAACAACCTAACAGTTATAGAAATGAATCCAATTTTTATTTATTTATTTTTTCCCTTTTCTTCCATCTCTACTCATATTAAATATTTTAAATATATTATCGTTTCTTCCATCTCTACTCATATTAAATATTTTAAATATATTATCGTTACTTTTAAGTGAAAAAAAAAAAAAAAAAAAAAAAAAAAAAACATTCAAATATTTAACAGGGGTTACTATGGAATATATAGTTATTTATTAATATTAATAAGTTATTTATATAATTTAAAAAATATATTAATAATTATAAAAAGATAATTAAGGTCGATTAGAGGTGAAATTTTGGTTTATATTATGAAAATACATTATCGTTACTTTAATGAAATTAAAAAAAAAAAAAAAAAACATACATTTAAAAGGGTATATTGAATATATATAGTTATTTATTATATATTAGTTAAAGTTATTTATATATATTTAAAAAATATATTAATTAATTATAAAAAGATAATTTAAAGGTTGATTAGAGTTGAAATTTTGGTTTGATAGCATATGTTACAACTTATAAATTAAAACATGCAATTAATTAGATTAATCATGCAATTTATAATTAATATGTAATTGATCAATTATTTAAGGTTGAATTTCAAGAATATGAGTAGAAACATGTGGCGATGGTATTTTTACTTGTGATTTCGGAGTTGAACGCTATTTGAATATACGACTCTCCACCCAACCGTATGCTCAATTGCACAAAATCTTGCTACAACTAGCCACCCCCGAGCCCTCAATCAACGTACTCCTACAAGGGAATCCTTTACCTCACAACACTTTTCTCCCAAGAGAATGGATGATGGAATCATGGAATGATCTTTTATTTTCCTCATTGTCTATTAAATAGAGCAAACATTGGAATGTCTATTAAATAAAGCAAATATTGGAATGATAACCGCATGCACACACCATGTGTCAACATGCAACTTTTATTTCTTTATTTTAAGTTTATTGTCAATTTAATAATTCTTTTAATATAATTTTTTCTTATTTTATTTTTTTTGCTTTTTGATAACTTTACTTATTTTTATTCTCTTAATTAACTCTTTCTTATTTTATTTAACTTTTTGTTAACTTTATTTATTTTACAATTATTTATATTATATTTATATTTAATAATACTTTAATATTGTTATTTATTATTATTATATTTTCTTCATTATTTAATTATTAATTTACTATATTACCTTTTCTTTATTGTTTATCATTTATTTCTTATATTTTAATATTATATTATATTATATTATTTATTTTTATTATTATTGGGGGACATTACAATATATAGAAGTCTAGGTTGAGAAATCCACTAGGGGAGGGTCGCCAATACATGTGCGCCCTCCCCGCCACGTCAAATTTACACGCGTCAACCCACATGGCTCCGGTACGACACCTGTCCACCGTGGAGCTGGCCGTGTGAGCTATCACATGCTGCATTAAAACAAGTCATTCGCGTCGTTTACATGGTTGGTCTGGGCTCATTTTGACGATGTTCCATTTTCCCTTTGTCTTTCTGCTCGGGGCCGGTAGTTGGGCGAAGCCCCCCGCCGAAGATGGCGCGGGACGGCCCTGTAACCTGCGCGCATGGTGGTTAGTTGTTGTTTTGGGGGAATGCAGTGTTCGGTTGAGTCGGTTTGTATTGTTGCGCGCAGAGTCGTTTATTCGTGTGCTGGTAACTGTGTTTGATGGAGTTTCTGGGTTTCTGGCTGGGACAACGGTTCTGCTTTTCTTATGCGCTCCGCCTGGATTTCTTGGTCATTCTGGAATGTAAGTTGTTTAACATGGAATGCCGGTTGTTTAGCATTTCTCTGGTGGTGGTCTTATTCGGCGATTTTGTTGTTTGGGGAGGAGTCGGTCGCCATTCTACTGAGCTTGAGGTAACATAGCATTTTTAGGCTGTTTTTGTTGTTTTTGTGATCTCTAATGGCTTCTAATGGCTTTTTTCTTCCTGTTGCAGGTGTTGCAGGTGTGGAAAAGGACGTTGCAGGTGTGGAGAAGGTCTGGCGAGCTATGGGGAAGGTGGGGGAGGTCGGCGACCATCCATGGCCTGTAACCGGTAGGATTTTTAATCCTACCAGCTTTACTCTCTGTGTTTTTCAACACAAGCACTCTAACAGGAGATTTTGTGATTTGTTTTGGCATTTTATGGCATTCTATCTGTTTTGGCATTCTATGGCATTCTGTCTGTTTTGGCATTCTATGGCATTCTGTCTGTTTTGGCATTCTGGCATTCTGTTTTGGCATTCTATGGCATTCTGTCTGTTTTGGCATTCTCTATTATTTACATTGACTTGGGCTACAGTGTTGTATGGAAGCCGTGGACATTTTACGACCTTAATCGCAGTTATACTGTTAATTTATTAGGGTTTAGCTCTATTTAATTTTATGGCAGTATTTTGAGCAATTTTTTGATGGTTTAGGGTTTTAGGCATTCTATGGCATTTTTGCTGTTTTAGGGTTTAGGGTTTTAGGCATTCTATGGCATTCTGTCTATTTTGGCATTCTCTATTATTTACATTGACTTGGGCTACAGTGTTGTATGGAAGCCGTGGACATTTGTATGGAAGCCGTGGACATTTTACGACCTTAATCACAGTTATACTGTTAATTTATTAGGGTTTATCTCTGTTTAATTTTATGGCAGTATTTTGTGACGGTGCATCTCTATTTGAAGGTTATTTTGTTTTTACAGCTGATGAGTTTATATAGTCCAGAAATGGGTAGGGTTTACTGTTTTATGAACAAAGCTTCTACTCTTTTATTTCCTTTTAATATCGCTCAGCTTTTACTAGCAAACTTTATAGGATTAAATCATTGTCAGGGTTTTGTTAGAGTTTTGTCAGGGTTTTGTTAGAGTTTCCTTGTCAGGGTTTTGTTAGAGTTGAAATGCCCGATAATGCATGCAGAGAGATTGACTGTTCTTCATGAAGAAATAGGTTCGATATCTGCTTGAGTCGGACTGTTGGTGTTTTCAACCTGTAACTCCAGTGTCTCTCAGTAGTTATGTCTTCGGTCAGGTCTTGAGTGGGCATATCAATTTGGAACAATTTCTGTTTTTTACACCTATGACCTGGAGCATATTTTTCATCACAATTATAGGAGAGTCCATTTCTTTGGTGGTCTTCCATTTGTGTTGGAGACAACCTTTGTACTTCCAAGGGATGTGTAGGAATTGTGCTAAGTTGGAATATTTGATTCTGCAAACAGATTTCTATGCACTTTTGAAACTTTTCTTCCTAGTTGCTTGGGGAACAGGGATATAAGGAGTGCAGAGCTATCGGGAGAGGAGAATGTGTTGATAATAGTGATATATTTGTAGGGTCCCTAAGCCATTATTTTCTTTCCTTTTATCTGCGTTAATGGGCAACACTCAGCGTAGTTGACCTCTGCGTAGGAATTGGACTTATAAACCAAACTCATGCAAATATCCATGCCTGCTTTGGATTGATATGAATTGATTTCAACCGTTATTCATTATTGAAATCTCTTAAAACAAAGTATATTAACAACGTATAATTATGTTTTCGAAACAAAGTCTATACACTTGTTGTTTCTTGAGTTTGATTGACATGATTTAGAAAACAAATCTTTTAATCATAATAACTCGTCTCTTCTGAATTTCATGGTCAGACTGATCGATTGACATGATTTAGAAAACAAATCTTTTAATCATAATAACTCGTCTCTTCTGAATTTCATGGTCAGAATGACCTTCAATTACCTTGCGTTTCTTGTGCTATTTAGAACCTTTTTCAGTTGACCTTGGTACTTTCAGAATCTACCATTTAAAACTGACTTTCATACTTTGAAAATCCATGTATTGAAATCTCATATGATGTCTTA
>APFE030816486.1:5491-50151 GCA_000404065.3 Pinus taeda
CATCATTGTATCTTTTGTGATTGTCTTCTCAAGACAATATAATATAAAGTAACAATCTGTTGGTTCTCTCCTACATCGTTTCTCTTCTTCTATTCCTATGTTCTTTATCTTCATGCGATTTCTTGTTTTCCTTTCTCCTGGTAACTAATGGTCACTGTCTACTACACTACAACAAGTATATATCATTTTTTTGGAATATTTTACTAAAAACTAAAATACCGTAAAATAATGGTGCGTTGTTTAATGAATCGTAAAATGATATAAAATATTTGTGAATCATTTTCTTAATTATAAAACCTTGTAAATTATTGGTGAATCCATCATTTAATCTTTACATCATGTTATTTTTCCTTCTTATGCACTATTTCTCTAATAGAAAAATAATTATCAAATTACTTCGGTTCAAATAAACCAACATTGTTAGGATTTTGTGGTTCATCACCATCTATAACTTTTTTCAACTCCTTAGTGTGTAACTATTATAATAACTATTGTGTTTTCTTCTTCAATCAAAACTCTAATAATTGTTTATCAATGCACAATTTTTTGAAATTACAAAAAATGCAGAATGAGATTGGCTAAAAGACAAAATATGTAATGAAATTTAATATCTTATATGATAAAAAATAATAATTATCACAAACTCATTATAATGCCACAATTTTCAAGTTCAAAAATATAGAGCACAAAGAAAAATGTTCATTACTTAGTATAACATGTTACAAAATAAGTATCATTAAAGGATTTCAACTTCAAAAATGAAATAGAGTAAGAAGATCCAAGAATGAATGAAGGGACACAACTAGAGCTTTTAACGACCATTCCTTACAAGGAAGAATGGTGTAAGGTTAAAAAGAAGAAATTGAGAAAAGGGTGACATGTTTACCACTATTTTGGAGTTGTATTTTTGGTCTCTGTGATCACCAGTTTTTATTTCCATGATTGAATGCATTGTCAACATCTACAACATGTAATTTTATTTTCATTAATAAAATTAAGATTTTTCGTGATGAAAAAAATATATATTAATTAAAAATAATTATAAAAGAATATGATTCTCAAACAAACATTGAATAGTATAGTGGTGGTGACCAAAAAAAAAATTAAAAAAAAACTTTGTCATCAATGGTGTCATGGTCAGTTATCGAAATATGTGAAATTATATTAAATTGAACATGGATAGGTTAATGAAAGCATTCAATTCATTTGAAGTGTATCTCTTGTATTGGATACTATGCATTCTTGAAATCATCATAGAAGTTATTTGTATTACCTTCGATATGGTATATTACAATAGAAGTTTTTTGCATCTTTTGGAATTCATAGACACACAAACACAAACAAGAGCAAAGACAAACAAGTAAATACATTACATAAAATAAAAACACAAACATTTAAAATCCTATCATCATGAAACACCCATTTGTAACAAATTATAAATACGTATAAAATAATTTGATTCTCAAATATGCATTGAATAAGGATACTTACAAAAAAAATCCATGGTCATTTGCAAAAATAAATGAAATTTTGTTAAACTAAATCCTAATTTTAACATATATAGTTTAATACACATTAAATTAATAGGAAGTGTAATTCTTGGATATTATATTTTTTATTTCAAAAATCATCACAAATGTGACTTTTATTAAGTCAATAGACAATCTTGGCAATGACCACGATACAACATATTCTAAGAAATTGGGAAATGACCCTCCATAAAAGACTACTGCAGCAAAAGAAACCATCTAATAATGTAAGAATTTACATCTAGTTTGTTCATTAAATATATAATTGTAGCATGATTAGTGTGCACAAAGGTTTGATAACCTACGATATAATATCTGAATTTGTTAAGGGAATGCACGACAGCTTGGATTTCCTTCTCGATCATTGTATAGTTTAACTTTTCCTTTGACACGTTTTTTCTTCTAAAGTATATGGCATAAGGTAACTTTTCATCAATTTGTCCTAAGGCTGCTCTTATTGATTTGTTTGAGGCATCTGTATGAATGTAGAAAGGTAGGGCCCAGTTTGGGCTTCTCAGAATTGGGGCAATCATGAGCTTGCTCTTCAAGGTATCTAGGGCTTCTTAATAGTTTTCCAACCATATGAACTCAACATCTTTGCCTAAGAGGCCAAACAAAGGAGAGGCTAGCTTGCTGAAATCTTTAATGAATATCCTGTAATACCCAGCTAAGCCTAGGAAACTTCTAACGTCTCTCAACTTTTGAGGAGGTGGGACCCTTTGGATGACGACAATTTTGTTGGTGTCCACCTGTAGTCCTTGCTAAGATATTGCATGACCTAACGCTATCCCTTTAGTCATCAAGAATTCACATTTTTCCAGACTAAGTGATAGGTTCATCTCAATACACTTGTCTAGAACTTTTCCTAGGTTAGATAAAGCTTCTTGAAGGTCAAAGCCATAAGGAGTAAAGTCGTCCATGTTTATCTCTACTGCATGATCAAATAATTCAAAGAATATACTCAATACCTCTCTTTGGAAAGTGGGTGGAACGTTACACAAATCAAAAGGAAGGACCCGGTATTCAAAGGTACCCCAAGGACAGGTGCAATTGGTCTTATCTTGGTCTTCTGGGCTGATTTGAATTTGGTTGCACCTGCTAAACCCATCCAGGAAAGAGAAAGAATTTTTCCCTACCAGACCGTCTAACACTTGATGTACGAAAGGTAAAGGAAAATGGTACTTTTTAGTGGCTTTGTTCAATTCTCGATAGTAGACACAGATTCTCCACTTACCATTTTTCTTTGGAACTAGCACCAAAGGAGAGACCCATTCACTGTCAGAGATGGGATAGATGAATCCTGCATCATGAAATCTCTACAGTTCTTCCTTAAAAATATCTTTAAGTGCTGGATTCATCCTCCTTTGAGGCTACCTGTCTGGATCGCAATCCTCCTTGATGTATATATGATGAGTCCCTACTAAAGGGTGCACTCCCTTCATCTCGTTATAACTCCAGGTGAAGGCATCTAGGTGTTTTCTCAGCACGCTACACAGTTCCTTTTCCTTGGAAAGGATAGGGATAGATTTATTTTCAAGGTTCTTTCTCAGATGAACTCTATATTCTTAACACAGAGAGAAGTGGAGTCGGGAACACAGATATCAGTTGAAGGGTTGTTTTGGGTTTCTCTTACTATGTCCTCTAATGGTGATACACTGGGAGGTGGATTCTGAATCAGATTTTCAATCATATCATCCTCATCTTGCTGTTTCCCCCCATGGCGATTTCTAATGCGCAAAGCGACATAGAATATACTTCATCATCATCTTCCTCCTCCAACCAGAGAGGTAGATCATGTTCTAGCAAGGGTTGGGTAGGAGGATATAGGATTAATTTCTTGGACATATGCCCATTCTTTATGGCCATGTTCCTAGCTCGACAGCTGATGTAGGCATCAATGGTAGCCAACCAAGGTCTTTCCAAAATGAGAGGATACCCAATGATCTTTACCTTTGGCTGGAGAAATAAGAAATCAGCAGGGTACTCCTAAGAACTAATGGAGACCATCACATATTTCACAATCCACTCAGGGGTCATGGTGGAGTGGTCTACTAGTTGTAGCACAGTCGTGGTCTTCCTGAAGAAGCCCAAGAGGTTAAGTTTGATCATTGTGTCGTTTGTCATCACATTAATGGCAGCTCCCATATCAATCAAGGTATGTGGGATCATGGTGCTATTGATGTGGACATCAACTACTGGGCTTCTAGGGTCCAGATATTTTGGACAGATTACCTACCCTAACATTAGGTCGGACAGTTGACCTATGACATTGATGGCTGGGGCATGTATCTTACGCTTTCCTGGATGCCTAAAGCACTTCTCTTTGATCAACCTATTGTATATAGGCACATCTTTTACGGCTTGAAGAGGTGGTATCTTCAGACATAAATGTTTCAATTCTCCGAGGAGCTTAGCTTCTTCTGGAGTAGGCTAGACTGTCACAGATAGTCTCTTAGGAAAAGGTGGAATTGCTTTAGGTTCAATTTCCTCTTTATCTTCCTCAACCTCCCTTGGTGGATGCTGGCTATCGGGGAGAACTTTCCCAAATCATAAGTTAGTTTCCTAAATCTCCATAGCATATGTTGGGCATAATGGCTCCCCACTATACACTTGTTGAGCCTATCTGTTGTTCAGGTTCAGATTTGGCTACGCAGGAATTTGGGGTTGCTTTGGTCGAGCAGGAGGTAATGGTTGTGGTTGGGCAAGTGGTGGAGGCAAAAGAGTGGGAAGAGAGTTGTATTAGGGCCTCCACCCCTGATGAGGTGCATTCTACTGAGGTTGTGGCTTAGCATAGGATTGAAATGAATGGGTGGCTGGTTGGGCATAATATTGAGATGTAAAGGACCAAGGAGGAGGTGTGGACTAGGAACGATGAGTAGGGGGGCCCCAAGAAGGTACGCTAGTGAATTTTTTGGGGTTTTAATATGCTTGAGATGTCCCTTCCATTCCTTACTAGTATGGCCTAGGTCCATGCGGCCTCCTTTGGTTTATGTAATAGAGTTGTTCAGTGACTCCCTCAGCCCCTTGATATACAACTTTAAGTTTAGGTAAGGAAGGACACTTATCTATAGATTGATTTTCTCCATAGACTGAACAAACCTCTATAGAGTTCAATGGGCATTCATTCCTAGGATGCCTCCTGGTGCATCTAGGGAAGCAAATGGCAAAAGCCCTCTCTACTTCATCTTGTTTCCTCTTGATATGTAAGGTATCCATTTACATGGCAAGAGTCTATAGCATTTCACTCTTGATGTCTTCCAGCACGTTTCCAATTTCTCCTTTAATGGATTAGTTAGAGGAAGAGGTACTAGCTATGGGTTGAATCCCCCTACCTTTTTTTCTGGCTGCTCTAGAAAGCTTTCTAAAAAAAGTCTTTATGTTCTCATAGGATAGTTGGTAGATGTATCCCTTGGCCAGTAGATGGAGGGTGTCTAAAATATCTTCTGGAATTCCCCTGAGCAGGACTAGCTTCAAAGACTCAGGGTCAAGTGTACCCCCGACCCTTCTTCATAGTCCTCCAGGGACTCATCACTTCCTATGGTCATTCGAAAAATTTCTTCTTTAGTATCTTTTGACCTACAATAGTCTTGATACTTGTTGTTAAAGGATTCCTACATGTGAGCCCAAGTTATGATGCTATTGCCATGTAACCCCATGAACTATCATAGTGCTACATCCTTGAGAGTAGGAGGGAACAATTTCAACTTTTTCTCATCTTCTGTATAGTCATAGGTTCGATAGATAAAAACAAACTCAAACAAAAAGTTGTCAGGATCTTCTGTAGTTAGGCCATGGAAATGAAGTAGGGTGAAAGGGCCGATATTCTTCATTTTGGTGTCCCCATTGGTCTCCTAAATGGGAAAGGTACCCTATATTCTCTCTCCATTCCCCCTAGCATTTCTGCTTTCAGCCATTGGCTACAAATGAATGTTTTCTTCTTCTTCTTCCCCTATATATTCTTCAAATACGTCTTGTTGTTCACCTAAAGGTTTTTCTTGATCACAGTTGCTAAAGAAGAGAGAAGGTTGGCTGTGTGAAGTAGTGGGGGTGTTGGGAAATTTTTTTCCTGTGTTATCTCTATTCCTACGAGGCATGAAAGGAAATATTTTTTGGTTTTTTTTTGTTTCTTTTTCCCCACACTAATAGTACCTACAGAAGATGAAATTTATTGAACAAAACAAATTGCAACTAGCTGAAATGAAATTTGCAGAAATGAAGAGGAAAGCAAGGAAATGCAGAACTTGAAAGAAGAGAAATGACTAGTCTACTTTTGCGGAAATGAAATTTGCAGAATTGAAGAGGAAAGCAAGGAAATGCAGAACTTGAATGAAGAGAAATGACTAGTCTACTTTTGCTGAAATAAACTATTAGGAGAATGTTGCAATAGAAAATAGAAGAAAGAAGTAATCACAGAATTCTCTGACACTTCCCCAGAAACAATGAAAAAAAGTGGTGAGCACCAGTATTGCAGCAATAATGTTGCAATTCTTGGGCTACCTACTTTACTCTTATCAACCCGGTAGTTCGTAACAAACTTGGAAGCATCAGTGTTGTATGCACAAGCACTAGTTCTTACTATAGGTTGTCACTTGGTTAGCCGGTGCAAGATCACTAGGAGATCAAGCCAAATTGTATGGATTATAGAAGAAGCTCTATATGTGATGAAAGGAGAGAAATATTACTCTACAAACACTACTTTAACTACAGAAAGCAGAAAGACTGAAATGTAAAGCAAACCTAGTAAACCCTAATTAACTAACTAATCCTACTTTTGCAGAAATCACTATGAAAACCATGAAATGGATGCCATTACCTACTCAAGGAAGTAAAAAAAATCTAACAAAGCTATTTATTGAAGTAAATAAGCACAAAACATCTTTTTGGATTTTTATGTATTTTTATGTGAACTTGACATGCATGTAATTTATTGTGTGTGAAACTGGTAGTCAATAGGTAGCGTTGGAGGGTGGTTTTGGGACTTAAGAGGATGTAGGATGGTGTGGATGGGTCCTAAGAGGTCCCAGGTGGCCTTCTGGAGGCTTTTCTCACACTTGGACTTCAAAATAAACCCTACAGGAAAATCTAGAGGAGGACACAAGAAATCTACAGGAGGAAAATAAAGCAACTGCAAGAGGTCTACAAGAGGAGGCCGAGAGCAGTTTTCACTATTTTCAGGCTGTAAGAGTGGGTGGATAAGGTGGATGAAGGATGGAATGAGGTGTTAGGGAACCTAGGGTGGACCAAGAATAACCAGGAGAGAGAAAGATGGTTGGGTTTGCTCAAGGAGAGAGGAACAAGTTGTATGGAAAACGCAGGTAACTAAAGCAGAATTAAGGGAAGACTTGGGCGACCTGTAGGGCATGGATGAGATGGAGGATGGAATGGCTAATAGGCTAACCTACTACTAAAATATATATTCTGCATAAAATAAATTGACAGTCAACCAAGGAAATCACGCAAGTAATGAAATGAGTGCATATAGGAAAACAGAGTTTTGCATCAAAACAGTCTAAACTAAGATATATGAAAGGAAATGCTGAGAAATGTTGCAAGAAAGGAAAGCATGAAAGAATAATATTGTAAATAAAGAAGTGAGCATGATGAAGAAGATCTCATGCAAAGCAAAACTGGACTATTAACCTACTAAAAAGCTCCAAACACTAGAAGTCCTATGAGTGAGGGAAATTTGTGTTTTTGGGACAGCAAGAGGGTCTTTGCCTCAAATAATGGTCCAAAAGGGAGGAAGAGAGGCCAAGCCACTCTTTCTAGCCTTTTTAATCTTCTTTTTATCACTACTTAACCTGCTATAGAAAGCACAAATGGAAGCAAACTACTGAATCATCAAAAGCAACCTATTCTTAACCATAAAAGAAATGCATCTAACAACAACCTAATCTACAAACTAAAATAAAACATACAAATAAAAGTAAAGAGGAGCTCGGCTACTTGGATTGGGTCCTAATCCAAGAGCTTTATCCCTATGAGGTAACTTAGTGCTAGCTCAAAAATGATTCCATCTTTATTTCCAAAACAATAGGAAGATTACATGAAACTATCACAAAATTAATAAGCTTGAAG
Source organism: Pinus taeda (assembly GCA_000404065.3). NCBI lineage: Eukaryota > Viridiplantae > Streptophyta > Pinopsida > Pinales > Pinaceae > Pinus > Pinus taeda. The sequence continues at coordinate 13,099 of APFE030816486.1, forward strand.
TTGGAGTAGAGTTTTCATAAGCAAAAATCCAACAAAAATCCAACGCTGCTGAGGCCCTAGGCCTCTCTACTTACAAAAATGAGGCCACCATCAATTTCCTTAAAGTGAGGGAGGCTTCTCTCCCAAAACTCGAGATAATCACAATCATCCTCCACTTGCTCAGTTTCCTTCTAGTGCATGATTCAGCGGCTTATACTCCAAGCTGAATGAAGGGAAATTTGAACTGAGGAGTAATAAATGAGGGGTATTCCCTCCTATAAGTCCTCTCCTTTGTCCACTTCGAGTTATTTTTGCCATTTTTCCATTGGATCCTTGACTTTGACCTCAAAACTCATCAATAATCTGCATTAAATACATGTTAGACCACATGGCACAATAACTAACTCAACTCACTCTATAAGCATAAATATAATAAAAAAATCATACAATAAGCTAAGAGAATGGTTTATTTGACTAGGTTAGGAGGTAAAATGATCCCATATAATTACCCATTTATGAGGCTCATCACATGCGAGTGTGGAGAAACATAAGACTAGATTTTTGGGCAAAGGATTCTCTTAGTTGGAGGGAATTGATTACGATGAGACTTTTTCTCTTGTAGCAAGGTACTCATCAATTAGATATATTCTATCACTTTTAGCATATATGAGATGGAAGATACATTAGATGTATGTAAAGTCGACAGTCCTCAATGACATGATTGAGGAAGAGGTGTATATTGAGCAGCGAGAAGAATTTGAGACCTTCAACAGAGAGCCGCATGTGTGGAGACTCAAGCAAGGATTGCATGGATTGAAATAAGCACCTTGTCTCAAGCTGGGCTTCACCAATAGTGAAGCATATCCGAACATTTACCATATTGTGGTTGAAGGTAGATTGTTGATTATTGTTTTATATGTCGAAGATTTGATTTTGATAGGTGATGAGAAGTTGATCAAGTCTTAAAAAGAGGATTTTACAAGATATTTGAGATGAAAGACTTGGGGCTCATACATTACATTCTTTGTATGGAGGCATGGAAAAGAGATGAGGAACTCTTTGTCTCTCAGGGCATGTATGCCAACAAGATACTAAAGAAGTTCCACATGGAGAGAAAAAAATACATGAAGATTCCTTTAGCTAGTAACTAGAGGAAAGAGGATGTTATTTCAGGTGTAGAAGTGGAGGCTGCTATTTATAGAAATCTTGTGGTTTCACTTATGTATTTGGTGAACACCTGACCATAGATGTGTTTTGCAGTCAACAAAATTAGGCAAGACATGGTTATTCCAACTAAATTGTATTGGAAGGATGCTAAAAATATGTTGAGATACCTGAGATGCACCACTCCGTTTGGTAATTCGTATAGATAGACAGAGGGAGTGAAGCTTTAAGGCTTCACATATGTAGATTGGGTAGGGATTCTGTCCAACATGAAGATTACATTATAGGAATCTTTAGTATTGGGTCAGTATCAATTTCTTGGTACAAGAAGAAGCAGAGAACAGTTCCTATCAGCTCAACAGAAGTATAGTACATGGTTGTTAGTCAAGTAGCTTGTGAGGCTACCTGGATGAGGAATATTCTTGTTGGTTTGTTTGGTCAACAGATCGATCCAACAATTATCTATTTTGACAATCAGAGTTGTATCAAACTCTATGAAAAATCTAATTTTTCATGATTGGTCCAAGGATATTGACATCCAATACCACCATCTCCAAGATTATGCTCAGAGGAGAATCATGTTGCTCGAATACATTAGTACAGAGGAGTATGATGCAAATATTTTTCCAAAGGCATTGTCAAGACGAAAATTCAAGTTTCAAAGAGGCACGATCACGGTAGTAGATAATCTCTTTCTTGTTGAGAGGGAGTTTTAAAAATAACAACAAGAAAATCCTAATTTAATTTCTCCTTGACTTAAATTGGGAATTAAATTGTAATTCCATTCTCATGGAAACTTCTAGAAATTAACTAAGTTAAGTTGACTTAGTTGGCTCAGTAAATTCAAGTTGGAAGTCTATCTAGAGTCATGTAGAGTGATCCTTGAAATTTAGGGGCCCATGTTGAGTTCTTATTGAGTTCTAATTATTTAATTCATTTTAACTCAGTTAAATTCAGTTAAAATAGTTCTAAACATTAGAGGAAATAGTGAGTGGTCAAGTGAATTAAATTGGATTTAATTCATATGCAATGATCAATAAGAAAACTCATAATTCACTCAAAATAGCTCATGCATGTCACTTCAGAGGAAGACCCAGTTGATATAAGAGTTCAAGGACATTGTACTATCAGTTGTATAATTTTCTAAGTTATACAAACGGTGCATGCAATCAGTAAAAGTCGTATGAATGGATTGCATAGTTGTGGTGATGGATTTTCCCAATTAAATGTGGCCCAATTCCCTAGGAAACTACACAATGAAGTAGGAGTTTGGAAAACAACAGATTTGTCCAAGTACTAGATTGAGTTGGGTTGTGAAGCAATCAGATAATTTGTACTTGTGTAGATATTTTTCAGGTTGAACAAGCATTATATTTTCTACTGAAATATTTTCATCAATGAAATAAACAAATAGTATGGTTTTTAGCTATTACTTTCCCCAGTAAAAATATTGTGTTATGTGTGATTTAAATTCTTCTTTTTTTTGCTTCACGATGTTATCGAACAATTTTTGTTTTCGCTCATGAGTAGAGTAGATTCAAGTCTTTTGTTCTAGCATATTACATAAGCAATTTAAATCTACAGGCCCAACCTCTCTACAACATCAATCCTTCCAATTTTTTGAATTAATATTGAATTTAGTTGAAATCAATGATTTTCACCTCAGGTTAGGGTAAAAAACTTATAATCATCCACCTCTTGTCATTATTGAAGATTATGAAAGTGTTGAACCCAAAGGGAATACTGAGATCAAGAGGAGGAATAGAATGCAGAAGAACAACAAGCAACAAGGATTTCATCTCCTTTCCCACCATTTCCACAAAGATTGGAAGATAAGAAGCCCATCAAGCTACAACCACTTTGTCGGAGGGCTTAGAAATATTTATGTAAAGATTCTCCTTCTTAGAGCCATCAAATTAAATGCCAATTTACAAAAGCTTCAGCAACGAATCATGTATCAAAGAGCTAGGAAGAAAGAAAATGAATCATCCTACCATTCATGTATGGGACAACCTTTTGATATCATGCACGAGAAACCTACACATCCAAAGTATGTTGAGCCCACAAGTCCTCTTGTGATTGTCTATATATATGATGCTTCCATTAATAAAACTTTGATCGACAATGGAGTATCTATTAATGTCATCATCAAGGGCACTATGTTTATATTAAACTTTCAGTTATCTCTTAGGCACAATCCCATTATTTGCAGCTAGCAGATACCTCAATTATATGTCTAGAAGGAATATTGGAAGATATAAATGTATCCATTTATTCATGGGAGTACCCATCTTATTTGATTGTCTCACACACAAAGAAAAATCTCAGTGGTCACCCTCTTACATTGGGTAGGCCATGGTTGGCTACAAAAGACACTTATATAGGGTGCATGGAAGGAGAAATGGCAATAGAAAATGATTACTCTACAAAGAAATCCACACTTAAACCACATGCGGAACCTTCCTTGGTTGAATAAAATAAAATGTGGGTATAATAAGATGGGGATGGCCCACTTTTCCCCATTCTAACATTTCATAGAGATATTTCTCTCATAAAAATTGAAGAAGAAACTATGTTCTCAAATTTTATGCAAAATTTGTATAACAATCCATCTCTCTTTTAGTTGGGTCACTCAATATTTCTCATTTTTGGTAGTATATAACTTGGAAAAGCTATGGTGACTAACTTTTTTATCACGTAGTCACTAATTTCTCATTTTTTACTAGTGCTTCCTTAACCTCCTATAAGTTAATTTCCTTCATCAAAGTCGTGTTTTGATCTTCAATGACCAATCTTATAATATAGGCGATTATCTTTCTCCATGGATTGTAATCTATTAGGGTTATGTTTTTTAAGGAGATTGTTGTAGAATGAAGTAATTTAATTTTCAATATCCCTATGATAAGAGAGTTGGTGTCAATTCTGAATGGTAAGTGGGAAGATAGAATTACGATTCTTGTGTTTCAACATTGGTTTGTGGAAAAACTGAGTGTTCTTGTCCCCTTCGTTGAGCCATGAGATCCTCAATTTTTGCCTCCATAAAGTCTCCTCTTGATTCTATCATTCCTCTATCTTTTTAAGAACCTCCTCCCCCTACTTCTTTGAAAAATATTTAGACCACCCTTAAAAGTGACATTTTTTATTGAATGCATTCCATTTCAATTTCCATATTTTGTTTTTTCTCGAAGATGTTGCCCAATTTTTAATTAAACCTTTTAGATTTTTTAACTAATGTTTAAAGTTGAATATGGGGAGAGGCTTGGATTATCCATGTCTCACTAATACTGCTTGGACTTCTCCACAAAGGATGGATCTATTAATAAAAAACTGTCAAATATGAATGGTCAATTTTAAGCACCTTCTTTGACATCCAATTCTAGCACTATACACCACTCGTCTCGTTATTTTTTAGTAGCTTCTTTGAGGTGCAATTCTAACAATATTCATGAGTGGTCCATGGGAGAACTCGAAAGGATGGAAGCTTCCAGAAGGAGGTATTTTTCCAGCAATGATTTCGAGATAAGAAACATTTCGAGATGATAGGCTATCTTGTGCCTACCTCCTTTACTCTTGTCCAAGTATAAATTCCATTTACCATTTCTATCTAAGCTAAGTTCATGTTCCTAATTACATCTTTGAAGGACTGTGCAAGGTAATCATATTGATGTCCCCTCCAATGATGAATTTCTGATTCAAATGCAACTACTAAAGCTATATGAGTTTGTTGAGAAAGGAAATTTTATCCGTAGTAGATGTACCCCATATATTACGATTAAGAAACCCATATCGTTTGATATGACTTGTTGAATTTTTTTAGACAAGATCATAGGGGCTACTAACGAGTCATGAAAATTTGCTTCCATGGGGTGTAATAGGATTAATAGACCCATCATTGTTCCTTGAGAACCAAGGGAGATTGACTCACAATGTTTCTAGCATTACTCCACTAGAGCCTCCATGCTCGCTCTAACAACATTTACCTCATGCTCACTCTAGTAACCTTTACCTCATGCAAGATGATATTCCTAGGTTTTTCCTTATTAATTTTGTCTCTAAGTAGTCTCTATTTTCCGTTGTTTTTGAGAGCCCTTATGTTCCACAAAATCACATTCATTGAGAGCGAGGGCCGGGGAAAATCACCTTTGAAAGTGAACTAATCTTGCATGAATTGGCCAAAATATTCCCTATCTATTGTATTATCTCTTGTGGAGTTTTCCTCCCCAAGCATTTGTATCCTTCGATTGGTTTGAGGGGGTCTCTTGAATCCAAATAATGAGAACAGTGATGAGGAGTTGTGGGAATCGACACTCTCCCCAAAAGGGTGAATTGAATGCTAAGATATGATTGTCTGAGAAGAGCCATTTTCACCTTGAAAATTAAACTCGGTCCTTGGCATTGTAGCTACTCTAGTATCTTCGAGAGGGTTTTCTCCTCTACTTCCACTTCATCCAAGTCTTCTGAGCTTACTAGAGAACTTGTCTCCATTGATTTCTTCTAACATTATCTTTACATCATGTATTTGAGGCTCCATAAGTGTCATGTCTTCGAGTGGGTTATGTGGGTTTTTCCTTTTCTTCGTAGAAGTGGCTTGCATAGGCTCGAGTTGTGGTTGCAAGGATTCCTCACATGAATTTTGATACTATTGCACTGGATCTTGCTCAGCTAAGGCTTCAAATTTTGAATCTTTCTATGGGGATCTTGCTCTCCTAAGACAAAAAAAATTCTTTCTCGAGGAAAAATTTATTTATCGAGGTTGAAGCAAAGCATCGAGAAAGAGATGAAGAGGCTAAAATTGTTAAGAAAATAAGGGCCATTTTGAAAGGCCCTTGAATGATCCTCTAAATTAGTGAAGATCATCACAAGAAAACATTTGACTCCAATACTTAGCTCAACATGAACTTTTAGCTTCCATTTAGCCTTGATCCATGCTTCCATAACTCGTTTCGGTGGCGAAGTACCAATAAATTTGTAGATTAAAGTGTGTCCTTGCATGAATTCTATGTGCTCCAATATTTTGTTTGACTTGACCTCATATTTGGGGCTCTGAATGAATTTTGGAACATAAGGGCTTGATCTATTATTGTGTCATGTAGCACTAAGGATTGGGGCATATTTTTGATCTCCTCACGATGAATGAATTTCCAAGGGGGGATTTCCTAGATTTGTCACCTCCTCACACTACTTGAGAACTTGTCTCCATTGCAATTTATTCCAACATTGTTTTTGCATCGTGAATTTCAAGCTACATATCCATTGTGCCTTCCACCATGTTATTTTGGATTCTCCTTTTCCTTGAAGAAGTTTTTTTCATGGGCTTGGATTGTAGTCCCAAGGATTCATGAGTGTGACTTCTGATACTATTCTAGTCAATCTTTCACTACTATGGATTCAATCTATTTTTTGGACTGAAGGTAATACAATGTAAACTTTGAAACATGAACTATAAACTCAAAACAAGAACTCTGGCCAAAAATCCCCGAAAAAACATCAAAAACAGTGCTAAAAACGAAAAGTGTCTATACTAGAACGATGGTTTTTTTTTAGGGTCAATTTTGAACATGTTTTAAAAATGGTAGTGAAAATGAAATTTCCATGCCAAAAACACCCTGAAAACGAAGAGTGTTGATACTAGAATGACGGTTTTTCTTTAAGGTCAATTTTGAAAATTTTAAAAAAATGCTAGTAAAACTGTATTTTTATGTGCAAAAAACAGTTGTTTATGAGGAAAAAAATAAACTAATATTTTTGGTATAATAATATTTTTCTTTCTTAAGTATAAATTCAACATGTTTTAGCAATGACCATCAAGATCAAATAATGGGATTTGAAACACTTTAAAATTATGTTACCAGGGAATCACCGTGCCACCCCCGCGAGCCGTTGGGCCGCCGGGGTGGGGTAGAGGCCTGCAGACAGCCTCCGCCCCACCCTATTTGACCAATGACCCACATGGTGGAGGGGTGATTTCGGGAATGACCACGCCATCGCCGTGGGCCATTGGGCCACTAGTGTGGGACGGAGGGCTGCAGAGAGCTTCCTCCCCACCTCAGCAGTCTAACGACCTGCAAGGGTGATGGGGCGATTCTAGCAATCACCCTGCTGCGGATAGCCTCTGGCCCACACTAGGAGCCCAACGGCCTGCAGAGGTGGTGCGGTGGTTGCGGGAATCACCCTGCCACCCTCGTGGGTCGTTGGGTTGCCGAGGTGGGGCGAAGGGTGGGGTGATTCCTAGAATTGCCCCGCCACCCACACGGGCTGTTGGGCCATTGGGGTGGGGCAGAGGTTGTTCACAGCCCTTTGCCCCACCCCAGTGGCCTAACAGCTCACAGGGGTGGTGGGGTGATTCACAGAATCACTTGGCCACCCCGGCGGGTCATTGGGCCACTAGGGTGCGGGGGAGGCTAGACAGTCTCCAACCCACCCTGGCAGCCCAACGGCCCGCAGGGAGAGCCTCTACCACAACCCAGAGGCCCAATGGCCCGCAGGGGTGGCGGGGCGATTCCCGGAATCACCTTGCCACCCCTGCGGACCATTGGGCTACCAAGGTGGCGGGCAATTCCCAAAATCTCCCCACCGCCCCTGCGGACCGTTGCCCTACCGGGGTTATTGTTATTGTCAAGCTTCAAGGGGAAAACAAATTCAAGGATTCAACTTACATGGTAAGACGTTTAAAATGTATATTTGATTAATGTTAAAATATTCATTTATTTTCATGTTAATTGAAATTTTGCTATTTCATGTTACAGGCAAAAGTTAAATCTTCTTAACCGTGAAGATCAACTATTTATAAATGATTGTGTGTTAATCCATATTGATAGTTGGGCAAAATATGATCGCTATATGTCTATGATTTTTAATCGGGTAGATGGAAATCGTCATAGTCAAATACTGACTTATGATGTTGTTGTGAGAAAAATAACATATGAAGACAAAGAAGAAAAAGGAGAGATGGTTAACATTTATAAGAAAACCACAGTTATTGATTAACTATATTATAGACATATGTTCAAATGAAGGAGATTGGGTTTTGAATTTATTTTCTGGCTCATGTAAGTTTTATTATATGGAATTGAATTTCAATATGTTATTTCTTAATTTATATGTCATTGTACTAATTTACTTCATTATTTCTCTTGTGCTTGATAATTAGGTACAACACTAGCATGTTTCCTTCAAAAAGGAAGAAATTGCATTGCCATTGAAAAATATCCACTATAATGTAATTTTATTCAGCAAAGAATTAATGCTCTTCAATGCAAGAAATTGGGTTGAAGAAAGGGGAATTTAGTGAATCACGTTCGGAAAAAATGGCAAAGGAGCCCCAACCACCACTACACGAAATGATTGGAAAGACATACATTGTGAGATTTGCAGACATCAAAGACCCATTATAAGAGGAAAATGAGCAAAATGAAGCAAAAAATGTTGTGGAAGAAGACAATGATGAAACTCTAGAGGACAAAGTGTTTGGATTATGTGACATTGTTGATTAAATTTAAGTTATGATTGGAAATCAAGCTCATTTTTTGTAACTATTAATTAGTTATACTTGTAATGTTTTGACTTTGACATTTTCTGAGAAGACTAAGCACTCAATTAAGGTTGTTATGCATTCAATATTTGTATTATGTGATTTTCGCATTAATTTTTATGTTAATCATTATTTTTTGAAAAAAATTGTGATTATTATTATTATTTTGACATGAAGTTCAGAAAACAAACTATTATTTAACCATTTTTAGTTAAAATTTTTCTATAAAAATTGTGATTTTGACATGTCATTTCTAGAAAAAAAATTATCAAAATCTGTAGTTTTTTAGTTATATTTATGTTAAAAATGGCTATTTTTATGTCATTTTTTAAAAATTATTGTTTTATAGAGACGATTATTTCATGTGGATTGAAAAATTAATTAACAGTGTATAAATATGTAGAATATCAAAAATTCAAAATATCGACCTTCTTCTTTAAATATACAAAATAATAAAAAGCTTCACTACAAAAAAAAAATTAAAATAAAAACAAGAAAATATGAAGAAGAAGACCACTTAAAAAATTATTAAATCTAGAAAATAATAATTTAAATTTCATACATTAGAAAATTTAAAGTCAAAAAATGGGTCTTTAAGAAAAGAGCCTCATGGAGAATTACCACTTTTTTAAATGAGGATGAAAATCACTACCATTCTAAAACACAATGTACATAAAAAAAATTTAAAGTTCCAAAAACTATGCCGTGAAAAAAACATGTGTATTCTGCATCACTCCTTTTCAAAATTGGGTCACTTTTTTGCTATCTCTACAAAACGTGTAACAATATTAATTCATGTTTCAAATTTTATATCTTTGTATCCTTAAGGTTAGGGTTTTGGGGACTATGGTTCCTCCTCCTCTCTCATGATTGTTGAAACCTTTTTTATTAGTGCTTATGACTATCTCCTTTGGCTTGGGGGATTGATGAGGGGGAAGTCCCTATAAATGTATTCATGTTCATGGTACCTTTTACAACAAAAAGGATATGCTCATAATCAATGGGTTGTATGATATCCTGATCATGTGGGAAGATAAATATAGATTTCAATAGTGGCCCTCAAGAATTCATGTACACATATATCCTAACATAGGTATTTCACCTCTTGTATTTTTTTATTTATGAGTATTTTACATAGTTTCCAATGGTATTTCCAATTCCCACCAAGATATATTCTTGCCAATATTTAATTTATATAGCGTAAAATATTAACCATATAGGAGCAACCAAAAACGTTTTTTTATCTGGGTTGAAATAAGGCATCCATAACTCAATGAAGAGACAAGCATTTTTAAGAAAATAAAGACGATTCTCAAAGACCCTTGAAAAATCCTCTAAATTCATGAAGACTGTTATAATAAAACCTATGAATATGCATTTTTGGCTTCCATTTAGCGCTGATCCATGCTACCAAATCTTGTTTTGTTGGCGAAGCGCCAATAGATTTTCATATTAAAGTATGGTATTGCATGTATTCTATCTGGGGTTTTGGAGGAATTTTGGAAAATAGTAGCTTGATATATAGCTCTACCATGCAGTGCCTAGGATTGGGGTATACTTTTTACCTCCTTGTGATGAATTTGCCGATGGGGATATTGATGAGGTTCTACTGTTGTCGCCTTCTTCCTAGGCTTAGCATCTCGAGAGACTACATTATGGTAGGAGGGGACCACACCCCCTGTCTCGGATGAGGTGGCCATAGGTTGGTGAAGATCAAGCTAAAAACAAGGTCTTAACAAAATTTTAGAGTTGGTTGTGGAAAATGTCAATGTTTCACGGTTGTAACACATGTAAACCCTAAACCTATCTCATCAACATTGCCGAGTGTTATTTCATAGGTTCTCCACCATATTAGTCTTAACTATTATCGCTTGATTTGATTAATTAATTAAGCCCCCTTCTTTTCTTTGTATATATAAAATTAATTATAATACTCTACCTAACAATAATTTTAATTTTTATATAAAATTATTTAATACATTTTATACAACTTAATTATTACATTTTACCTAACAATAAAGGAAATACAAATAAAATTCCAAGCCATTAGTGACCACTTATGGTCTCTAGTTGCTCCTCTCTAAAGAGAAGAACACATATTGTTTCTCATTGAGCTCAAGATGACTTTTCGTGCATTTAGGACCAAAATTCTATAAATCGAGCGTGATTGAAGCACCAATTTGGGGAGAATTAATCTTCTTAGAAATTGTAAGGCTTTGAATGTCCATTTGTTTATTTTGGAGGAAATTATATCCAAAATATCTCTCTAGCGAATAGTTTTCAAGGAATTCTCTTTTAGGGTGACTCCTCGATAAATGATTAGGAAAGAGGCTCACGAGAAACCCAAAATACATGCAAAATGAGATTGAATGCTAGGATTTGTATTGAAGAAGAAGACTTGGGACTTGTTGGGGTGTATTTTAGTATGAGAGGCTAGCATAAAGTTATTCAAAATGTGCTTAAAGGCCAAGTGTTCTTGAATCGAGGGCTCACTCATAAACATAGTGTCATCCATAAACTACTGGTGCTAAACATTTATTGAGAAGAATTCCGTCTAACACAACATTAGGCATAGAATATCTATGAAAGTTCTTGATGCCTTCAACAACTCACGAAAACCAAAAAGGGTAGAGTGGGTCTAGTTGGTGTATACCTTGAGAGGTGCTAAAGGTGCAGGATGAGCAGCCATTGATCAAGATAGAGAAGAAAGGGGAGGAGAATAAGGAAGCCACATGTTTAGCCCAACCATAAAAGAAACCAAATGCCTTCAGAGTTTAGAGAAGATAAGCCCAACTCAATTTATCAAATTCTCTTGACAAATTTAATTTGATTACCATACACACTTTTCTAATTTCTTTCATAGTGTGTATAAGTTCATGGGCTACTACGATCCTATCTAGGATTTAATATAGCCTGAGTGCTCCTTGGAGTTTAGCAAAGGAAACATGGTTTGAGTATGTTCAAAATGATCTTCGAAAGGATTGTGTCCATCACATTTCATAATGTGATAGGTTTGAAGTTACTTGGGTCTCTTTCTCGTGCTCATTTAGGAGAAAGAGTGAGGAATGTAGCATTTAAAGTAAGGGGGAATATAGAATCTTCTTTGTGATTCCTCTACCAAAGCTAATATCTCATCACCTAAGAATTCCCAACTTGTTTGGAAAACATATGAGGTGAAGCCATCTAGTCTAGGGACCTCATTTTTTGAGAGGCTCATCAATGCTTAATCCCCAACATCCTACAAAGTAATTTCCTTCATTAAAGGCATGTTTTGATCTTCAATGGCCAATCTTATAATTTGGGTGATTATTTTCTGCATGGCCTGTAATCTATTAGGGTTAGGTTCTTTAAGGATATTGTTGTAGAATGAAGTAATTTCTTTTTCAATATCCCTATGATAAGAGAGATGATATCCATTCTAACTGGTATGTGAGAAGATACAATTATGATACCTATGTTTCAACATTGGTTTGTGGAAAAACTGAGTGTTCTTGTCCCCTTCCTTGAGCCATGATATCCTAGATTTTTTCCTCCATAAAGTCTCCTCTTGCTTCTGTATTTCTTCTAGTTTTTTAAGAACCCCCCATCCTTCTTTGAAAAATATTTAGACCACCCTTCAAGTTTCATTTATTGTTGAATGCATTCCATTTCAGTTTCCATATTTTATATTTTCTCGAAGATGTTTGAAAATTCTTCATGATTCAAATTTTTAATTAAACCTTTTAGAGTTTTTAACTAATGTTGAAAGGTGAAGATGGGGGAGAGGCTTGAATGATCGAAATCCAACCACTACTGCTTGGCTTTCTCTAGGAAGGGTGAATCTATTAATAAAAAAATCTTAATTATGAATGGTGCGTTTTAAGGAGCTTCTTTGAGATCTAATTCTAGCACTATATTTGAGTGGTCTAGTCAGGTTTCTGTAGCTTCTTTGAGGTCCAATTCTAACACTATTGGCAAGTGGTCCGTGTGAGCACTCGTAATGATGGAAGATTCGAAGAGGAGGTATTTTTCCAATAATGATTATGAGATAATAAATATGTATAGTTTATCTCGCGCCTACCTCCTCTGTTGTTATCCAAGTATAGATTCCATTTGCCTAACGCCATGTGCCTAATTTATCCAAGTATAGATTCCATTTACCTAATGCCATGTGCCTAATTTCATATTTGAAGGGCTGTGTGAGGTAATCATATTGAAGTCCCCTCCAACAATGAATTTCTTATTCAAATGCACTTGTTGAAGCTAAATGAGGTTGTTGAGAAAATAAAATTTATCCCCAGCACGTGAGCCCCATATATTGCCATTAAGAAACCCATATTCTTTGATATGATTCGTTGAAATTTTCGAGAGAGGATGAGAGTGGGTTATAGAAAAAAGTTTGAAGGTTGTAATGCATGTAAATCCTAAATCTAGCTCATCAAATTTAATCTTTGGCAAGAGGTGCTCCACCACCATATTAGTATTAACTGTCATTATTGATTTAATTAATTAATTAAGCCACCTTCTTTTCTTTATATTGTATATAAAACATTAATTATAGAATTGTACCCAAAATACAAAGTAATTAATTGTAATGTTTATATAGCATTATTTAATACATTTTATACAACATTATAACTATTTAAATAAAAAATATACCATAAATATTTAAATAAATTAAAAAGGATTACAAATTTAGAAAAGGGAAAGCCTAATTCTCCCATTATTACAAATATGAAAAATAGAAAACCTAATTCAATATATCGTAAACATTATATAAAGTAAAAAATAACAAACAAACATGTGGCATTCATGGTGAGGCATCCACGTGTGCGAGTGTGTTCAATGAGAAGGAAGTTTGTCCATCTGACCGAGCTACGACCTTGGGTGGTTCGCTGGTTCTTCCATATCTAATGCGCACCTAGAACCTTCGAGCCTTAATACAGCCTATATGAGTCCCATGTTTGATCAACGGAATGGCTGTATTGAGTCCCAAGTTTCATCAAGGGAACTAATTTGTTTTCTTTACACGAAAGAAGCTAGGCAATTAGAAGGAATAGGTACCCTGCACTCGTGGTTAGATTTTTTGGAGCTAAGGAGTAACAGAAGGATGATTTGATATTTTGATATGCATATGAACTGAAAGTAGAGTTGCAGGTGATCTTTCTTTTATTTTTCAGAGCTTTTATGAATTTTGTGATTTTTCAACAAGGTGGTGTTAAGTTAAAAATTTCAGATACAAATAGGCTTTCCAGATAATACTAAGAGTTATTTGCAGAAATTGTTCCCAAAACATCTAGATTATTTTAAAGCATTGTGTAATGTGTTTCAAAAATTCCATTCATAAATTTGCATATAAGTACTTAAAATACCTAAAAAAAATACTTAAAATTCAGAATAAAAATGGTGAAAAGTAAGTAACTTTACAATAAAGACAGGGTAAAGACATAGAAGTTAGTAGCCAAATTTTCTAAAAATTTTATTATCTAAATTCATGTACAGTGTTGAAGTTCATTGCTTATAATCCATTTTCAAGTTTGTAGAGCTCCAGGATGGGTTGATGCCCCAGGAAAGGTCCCCTGCCCAGCTCTATTCCCCAGGTAAGGTTGAATCCCCACTCAAGGTTGAATCCCCATCCTCCCATCCCTCTGATCATCCCATTAGATCATCCCATGTTCTCTTTCTTATGAGACTTCTTGATTGATTCCAGGGCAACTCCTTAAGTGTGTGTGCCGGCCTTGGGGGTATGCCTGTGCACATGTACGTATGCATGTATGTGTCTGGACGGGTATGCGTGTATGTGTGTGTGCATGTTATCGTGCATCTGCGGAGATAGCGTGATCGCGCATAACAATTTAGAAAGTTATTTCGAAAGTTCGGTGCGTTGGCCTTCTTCTCATATCTAAAAAAATATAATGCTTTTACACTACCTTGATATCCAAAAAAAAATAATGCTCTTACACTACCTTGTATTGAGAATTGTATCAAAAAATTACAAGTGTTTTTAAAACTAGTGGAAAACTCAATTCTAGTACAACTTGAAGTGCCATAATTTGCCAGTTTGTTTATTTATTTATGTTTAAATTGAATATTTTTCATAGTTAGTTAGTTTATTTATTTTTAAGTTGAATAGTTTTCACAGTTAGTTTGTTAATTTATTTATGTTTAATTTGAATATTTTTCATAGTAGTTTATTTATATTTAAATTAAATATTTTATTATCTATATTTAAATTGAATATTTTTAGGAATTAATTAGTTTACTTATGTTTAAATTAAATATTTTATCTCAAATTTTTTTCATTGCTTTATATAATTTATACCAAATATTTTTTCTATACCAGAACCATTTACCCTCATTTACCCCCCAAAAAAAACAAAAAAAACACTCATAAAAGATTAAAAAAAACAGTGTTTTCCATTCTTCTGAGTTTCCATAGTATTTAGAATAACCATGGGTGTTTTTTAATCTTATAAAAGGTATGTAGGAGGAAAACCGGAATTTTTAGTACCATTGGGTAGTAAAGACAACTTAATGGTTGTGAATGATAATCTTCCGGTCGTACTTCGAATGGGATTGTATTCCGCACCCAAAAGGGTTTTGATAATTTCACACAGGTGGTGGTGGCGCTTTAATCTTAATTTTCAAAGCTAAAATCAATGTTTTATATCAAATGATAATTAAAAAAATCATTTAATTTTATTGCCACCAAAATGTTTTATTACTATTTATTATATTAATAGGGTGCGTATTGTAGAATACGGTTTATTGAATTTCGAAAATCTACTAACTTGGGATTTTGCAGTAAGGGGATTGTACTAGATGATCAAACAGTGGCTGAAGCTGATCTTGTGTTGTTCGATACTGGTTGTAATAGCGAAAAAAACTGAAGAGCCTACTTCAATTTTTATTTTTTTTATCCAGTGAGAAAGCTTAAGAGCCTATTTCAAAATATTTTTGCAGACGCCCTTGAAAAAGCAACCGCGCTTTCTTCCTCTATACAGGTTACTTGTTCAATACAGCTCTGGACTGTTTACTTGAAGTTTTCCGGTTTATTGTCATTGTTAATTCAATTGCTTCAATTGAGGTGAAAAGGCTGATGAAGTTCTGACCCCTAACAACCAAGTCACCTTTCTACGGAGAATAAACAGCGGGCTCATCCATCCATGCATGCATCATATGGCAATTCTTGGCTGTCTAGAATGTTTATCAAATCTGTATTCCACTGAATCCGTAAGCTGTGGCTGCCCATTTTCCGTCAGGCAAATAATACGTACCCAGCGGCTCTCCCATTTTCTGTTAGCCAAATTTGTCCTTCGAAACATCAAAGGAATGGTGGCAGATATCCACAACGACGTTTCCTGCGAAATTTCATGGTATCCATATATTTTCACTTATGGATGTTTGTTTGTTAATTTCACTTGGAACGCATATTCGTTTGTTATTGATACTGATACGTGAATTGTGAATTATTGTTTATCAACGCGCTGTCATTCAATATCAACGGGTAGTGATAGGCGAGTTATTCACTATCAACGCGGTAGTGATATGAGAGTTACTAGCAGGATATGCGGTCAGATATGCCAAATGCCCCCGCCGATATGCGACCTTTACATAACGCGAGCTATTTCCGACAGGTATTTCTGGATATCCGAGCAATCTTTGCCGGATACGCTAGTAATTTCTGGGCAATGCGGTCTGGTTATGCCGATATGCGAATTATGAGCCTGGAACTCGACCTATCTCTGCCGGATATGCTACTTATCCTTCCCGTATATGCGTCTTATCTCGCCGGAGATAACTGGAATGATAAATCGCATATCCGGCAGAGATAAGTCGCATATCCGGCATATGGTACCCGCTCGCTCGGAAATAACTCGCATAAATGGCAATGGTTACTGGCATTCCCCGAATGAACTCGCGTATAACGTGTCGGAAATGGTTGGCGCCACCGGCAAATGGCATATCCGGCTAAGGTTACTCGCGTATGATACGAATAACTCACTTATCATACCCGTTGCGGGTAACGGCGATGGCAATTCACGCGAATTATCTCGCGTTGCAGAGAATGGCGATGGTAATTACGACGCGTTGCATATAATGGCCATGGTAATTCACGCGAATACTGGGTTGCTCAAGCCATAGTTGCTTCGAACCCTTGCCATCGTCTTGCAATTTATTATTATTATCATGCTTTCGATCGCATAGTCTTCTTGCTGGCGACTCTCATGAATAGACTCAGAAAATGCCAAAAGACCCTGCCTGTGTATATCCACTTGGGGCTCTTTATTCTTAACCCGCCCTGTAAATCTCCTGTGTATGATTTCTAGTTTCTAGCAAATCTAGGATTTGGCGCATGTGTTGGGTGGATTGTGCATGCTAGCACTGTGAGCCACACTTGTGTGGCTATCTCGGCGAATGTAGTTGCCAGCCTGGAGGGACCTTTTCGGCAGCGAGTCCGACCGTGAAGGAATTTTTACCAGCTAGCTGGCAAACTAAAATGATAGATTCGTAGCTCAAAACCGCTAGAAGCGTGTGACTCCTAATAACTCATCGCCCCAAAGATTCATTTGAAATTGAATTTGAGGCTAAAATTAAAGATCCAAGGCCTTGGCCTTTAATGCCACCTTACATCTGAATTTCAGGCTAAAATTATGTGTAGCAGCCCTAGCATGGGGAGCTAGATTTACATTTAGTAAAGATTTAGGTCCTTAAAGAAAGAATGGACCCTGCCGGGAGCTAGACTTACATTTAGTAAAGATTTAGCTGCTTAAAGAAAGAAAGGACCCTGCCGGCTCCCACTGACTTCCCTTTTTTATAACCGCATTGCCAACCAAAAAATTGCCCATTGTACTCAAATTTACACATATGCTCATGTGCAATCATCCTTTTTAACATCTTTATACGTCCTTAGGGTTTTGAGTCAGCACATAGCTTTTTAAGTATTTCTGCATATTCTTTCTCATTTAAAGGTTTATTTTAAAGAATCCAGACAGCATCTGTAAAACATTGGTACATTTGTCTATGTATAATCATCGCTATCTGCAACCGAAGGCCTTTCAGAGGACTCTGATTGTCTGGATAGAAATATGGATTTTCTCTTTCTCAATTTTCTCTTTCTCTTCTCCCCAGCCAGAGATTCGTACTCAGCTCCAACGGAGCAGTGTGGGTTTTATGGGCTTTACACACTCATTTCAAACCTTGGAACACCTCAGTGATCAAATGAGGCTCAACGTACAGTGTGGGTTTTATGGGCTTTACACACTCATTCCAAACCTTGGAACACCTCATTGATCAGATGAGGCTCAAGAATCCATCATGGTACCTGGGCATGAACATACAACATCAAATCTATGCAATATTTTTATCAATTTAAATGTGAAAATATGGTAGTTTTCATAATTTCAAAAAGAAATCCAGTTTCAATTTAGTAGTCACTAACCATAGTTTTATATTAAATTTATAATCATGTTACAGAGAATCACGAGAACCTCCTATTATAATAACTTTATATATATATATATCATGGTAGGTAGCCATGGAAGGTCAAAGCTACTGCAATTAATTATTTTTTAATGGAGGACTCTTGTTATACCCATATTTTGCATATGTTTATGTTGACCATATTGTGTTTGTTTGAGTCATGAGACATCTGGAGTCAAATACATCAAAAAAAATGTTTGATGTTCTCACAATTTTATCTCTTTATTTTAATTTTCATTTTTTAGTCATCTTGGGGAGGCCATTCTTGATCTATGTGATTTCCTCTGTGTTTGTTTGAGTCATGGGACAGCTTGAGTCAAATACGTCAAACTCATGTTCTCCCACTTTTTATATTTATATTTTTATTTTCATTTTTTGTAATTTTGGGGAGGGCATTCTTAATCTATGTGATTTGTCAAATACGTCAAACTCATGTTCTCCCACTTTTTATATTTTTATTTTTATTTTCATTTTTTGTAATTTTGGGGAGGGCATTCTTAATCTATGTGATTTCCTCCCAAAATTCGGCCTACATAAAAAAGAAATGATCACTATCATATCTCTAATATGCATAGTGTTCCAATTTAGATTTTAAAACCCCTAAACATGATAACATGTTTTGGGTGACTATCTCAAACGATATAGATTTACAGGAATTACTTATGTTTTTCAACATAGATATAAAATTGTGTCAAATATATCTCCTCCTTTAAGTCACCATACTCCAATGATGTCTCACATTTCCCCATCCTATTTCTAAATCAAAAGTTGTTCCTACACATGATAAGAACATGATAGATGTTATGTTGCAAGAATGATTTATGTTTCTTAACATAGATATACAAGCCATCTTTAGGAGGCCATTATAGTCTATTGGATGTCCTGACAAAATGTCCCCTACATAAAATTTAAGAAATAAAAAAATTGATAACAAGAAAATGACCACCTTTTTATCTCTAATATGCACTTAAAACCCTTAAAGTTGAGAAAAAATAATAGAGCACAATCTTATTTCTAAACGGAAAATGACCACTATCTTGTCTCTAATGCACTTAAAACCCTTAAATTGGAGACAAAATAATCCAGATTTTGATAACATGTTTTGGGTGAGTATTTGAGACCATATAGAGTTACATATGACCATTATCTTGTTTCTAATATGCACTTAAAATTTTTAAACTTGAGACAAAATTAATCAAGGTTTTGATAGCATGTTTTGGGTGACTATTTGAGACCATATAGAATTGCAAGAATTAGCTATGTTTTCAGTGACTATTTGAGACCATATAGAGTTGCATATGACCACTATCTTGTCTCTAATATGTACTTAAAACCCTTAGATTTCAGACAAACTAATCTAGTTTTTTATAGCATGTTTTGGGTGACTGTTTGAGGCTATATATATTGCAAGAATTAAAAATATTCTTTCACAACCAATGTCACCTTGTACTTTTCAAAAATGCTATTGAATTTATCTTTTCAATGAAAACCCATTTTCATTCATGTGTTTATCCATTAGGCAACCATACTTTGGTACCATTCTTAATAAAAAGAAGAAGCCATCTTGAGGAGGCCATTTTTAATGAGTAATATTGGCGAGACAATTCTTAGTCTATGTTAGTCTATGTTAGTCTATATAATGTCCTCATAAAATGTCCCCTACATTAAAAACAATTGGGAAAAAAATTCCTAAAATAAAATGACCATTATCACATTTCTAAAAATGATAAAAAGAAAATGACCATTATCTTATCAAAAATAAAATGACCATTATATTATCTCTAATATGCACTTAAAACCCTAAAACTCTAGAAAAAATAATCTAGCTTATGATAGCATGTTTTGGGTGACTATTTGAGACCATATAGAGTTGTAAGAATTACTTATCTTTTTAGACATAGATATAAAATTGTGTCAAATACATATCCTCCTCTAAGTCACGATACTTAAACGAAATCATGTCTTCACATTCCCCTATCTTATTTCTAAATCAAAAGTTGTTCCTACATATAATATCAAAAGTTTTTCATACATATAATATCTAAGAACTTGATAGATGTTATTTTAGTAGCCACTCAAGTGTGTTTTGACAACTTAAAAAATATTCTTTCAAAACCAATATTACTTTTCAAAGATGCTATTGAATTTATCTTTTCCTTAATACCCATGTGCATTCAACTCAAATATGAATCTGTTTTGACAATTTGAAAATATTCTTTCACAATTAATACCACGTTGTACGTTTAAAAAAAAATGCTATAGAATTTATCTTTTCCTTTTACACACATTTCAATTTTGATCCATGTGTTCATCCATTAAGAAACCATATTGATATCATTTTTAGTAAAAAATGAAGTCATATCCTTATACACCCATTTCCATTTGGATCCATGTGTTCATCCATTAAGAAACCATACCTTGATACCATTTTTAGTAAAAAATGAATCCATATCCCTATACACCCATATCCATTTGGATCCATGTGTTCATCATATCATTTTTAGTAAAAAATGAAGCCATATTCTTATACAAGCCCAATTCTAGCACACCTTCGATTTTTATATTCTTTTATAGCTATAGGCTCATTTTTGTAAGTAAACAAATGAAATATACAATTGAAATTGGATAAACTATAATTGCATATATCTAGTGGCTTTTTTACTAATTTCACCTTCTCCAAGGCTAAGGTGGAGTTCCAATTTCCTATTCTAAAATTCTTTATACCTCGTCATCACTATCATCATAAAACTTTGGTTCATTATCTCTTTCAAATTTTCTAATCTTTGGTGTGGTTGCTAAAGAACTAAATAAACAACTAGCTTCTTCTCACCCTCTTCAAGTGAAGACTTTAGTTTTCTTAAAACAATATTCTTATACTTAAAATTCTCATCTACATGATCATAAAGCTTGTATGCTTTTACACCAACAGCATAATTAATGAAGATACGTTTCACTACCTTATTATCCAACTTCAAAAATTCATCCTCAGGCACATGATCATAAACCTTGCAACTAAAATGTGAATATGCTAAATCAATGGCTTTTTCTTAATCAATAATACGACTTTGTTTTAGTTAAGACCCTAATAGGGGTCCTTTTCTAAATAATTAGTGTAAAAAAACTACTTAGGTAACATACAATAGAGTTGGCTTTTATCTAGAATTTCTACTCTAACTTGGATCCTCTAAGCATACTCTAAAACTCCCCATCAAAGTCTTATTCATGTGTTGTAAGCGGAATATAGAGTTGTCTTATGCTTTTATGCATAGTTGTCCTTATGCAACATTTCAGAATCTACAAAAGCAAAAACTCACTATTTTTATTAGTCTTCAATGCCTTGATCTTCCTATCAATTTAATTTCTGAAGAGGACCTTAAACAACATCAACCAAATGAATATCGTTGATTTATTTATGATAGATATATACATGTTAATCTATAATACATAGTATAAATATTAAATTAACCAACACTAACAAGATGAAATTCATAAAACTTGAACTATATCTAGCCTATAAATATAAAATTTATGATAAATACACTAAAATTTTATAGAGATATATTTTCATCTAGCCAGAACACATGTAGGTAACCACTAGGAGAACCAAATTTCTCCTATTGTTTTGGTCGTATGTTTCCATCTATCCACCCATGTAGGCAATGACTAGGAGAAAAATATTCTCCTCTTGTTTTAGCTTGACAAATTGTAGGTTTCTACAAATGTAGCTCTAATGCCATGTAGATTTTTACTTGCAGATTCAATAGCTTATGTGATATGCTAAAAAACAAGACAAGAATCTACTCTAGTCTTTTGTGGAAACGAAAATTGATCGATGAAAACAATAAGCAGAAAAGGAAGAATTTCAATTGCACATAACACATATTTTCCTTGGTAAAGAAACTACTCTAAAACCTGAATATCTATATTGAATTAACTAGAATATTTCAAAAGAAAATACAATTCTTGTTCAACCTGAACAATTACTGCAGCAGTACAATCTATCTCTCTCCTTCACAAGTAAGCTCAAGCGAACACTTAGCAAATTCTTCTGTCTACCAAGCCCCTACATCCTTGTGAAATTCTCGAGAGAATTAGCCCATATTTAATTGGGAAATTATCCTTTTATCACTGTGCAATCCAACCATAGGCCCTCAACTAATTGCATGCACCATCTTTACCACTAGGAAAATTACACAATGGATAGTACACTATCCTTGAACTCTCATACAACTCAGTCTTCCTCTGAACTGACATGGATGAGTTATTTATTAGTGAATCTTGAGTTAGTTGGTGTGACACAATTGGGAAATTATCTTTCCATAACTGTGAAATCCATCCATAGGCCCTCAACTAATTGCATGCACCATATGTACAACTCGGAAAATTTTACAACTCATAGTACATTGTCCCTGAATTCTAATATCAACTTGGTCTTCCTCTGAATTGACATGCATGAGTTATTTATGAGTGAATCTTCAGTTAACTAGCGTGGCACCGAGGATGCATTGGTGCATGTCCCCATTACTATACCTCCTACTAGTTCTTCCAATAGTTAAAACTAGTTTAATTGACTTTAGCTCAGTTAAACTAAGTTAATTAATTACAACTCAAAATAACTCAACGTGGGCCCTTGACTTTAGCTCAGTTAAACTAATTGAATTAATTACAACTCAAAAAACTCAACCTCATCCCTTAAATTTAAGGATCACTCTACATGACTCTAGATAGACTTCCAACTTGAATTCATTGAGCCAACTAAGTCAACTTAACTTCGTTAACTGTTACAAGTTGCTATGAGAATATAATTACAATTTAATTCCTAATTTAATTCAATGACAAATTAAATTAAGATTTTCTTGTTGTTTTTTTTAACATTTCTTGTTGCTATTTTCAACATAGATAACAGTCATATGATTATTTATGGACAACTAGCCTCACATGAATCTTATCCATGTTCGATTTAGTGCTATTTTACATCTAGACTAATAATATGAAAATGGCTCATTAGGTGTGAGGTACATGAGCCTTTTTTCAATAAAGTGTTTTCATTAAAGGTTTAAGGTCATTGTCTCATGGATCATAAGTTGAATTGGATGAATGCTCAATTTTCACACTATTCATGTTCCCATGCTTCACCTTGGTTGTTACCACTTTCCCTCACTCTAATGTGACCCTGCCTCACTACTTCACATCCTCGGGCACAAACTAGTAGGTTCTAATTTACATTGCATGTATGTGGCAATCCATACTTAGGGTTTTCCATCTCTCCCCTATATTCACATCCCATATTTAGGTTGATTTCAATCTATCAACAAATATGAGATTTTAATTGAAATCGCATGTGAGTGGCAACCCATACATAAGGTTTCCCATCTCTCCCTTTTATTCACATCCCATATTTAGGTTTATTTCTATCTATCATCATTATTCATTTTTTTTTCTCATCTTTTAGTATGGATCTAAAAACATTTTTCCCCATCATGTTGAAATGAAAAAAATTTGTAGAGATAAATTAACTGCATGGAAATACTAGAGTGTGATATCTAGTACCCTCAATGTTCCTCACCCATTTCATTGCTAATCCCTCAGATATATAAATAAAGGAAAATTTGATCATCTTAGCCCCAAAAGAGAAATGGAATCATTCATATTCATGTCGCTTGTTGTAGGAGAATTTTTTTTAGTTTTATGAAGAAAAAGAAGAACAAATATACATATAAATACAAACACAAATAAAAATATGTATTATAGATAAAACAATAAAGTGCATGGTTACGCAATTATATTATTATGGATTGACACTTTAATGAGGTTGGGAGATGGGGGAGAAAGTCCAGATTCACACCAATCATAGATCAATGAATTAGATTCATTGAGGTCCCTCTTGATCACTAAAAGGGTGGGGGTAATGATACCATTGGTTTAATAAAAGTGGTTTCTTGCCACTGTGTGAGCATATAAGGAAACAAAGGTTATGAAAATAGGTAAGTATGGACACGTATTGCTCAAAAAAAGTAACATATTGACATGCATTTAAGGTGTATGGATGATGTGTAACTTTATGTCAGCATGATGTCATTAGTGACATCACTCAATTTTCAAAATTTATATCAAACAAAAAGAAAGTGGCCTTAGTAAGTGAAAAAGAGAGAAAACATTATTATTTTACCATGAACAAACAACACAATGGATTTCATAACAACAATGCCAACTCTTCCAACACATTCCAAACATTGTACATTGATCTTTAGCTCAACAAAATTTTAAAGAAAAATTCCATGTAGTCTCTTTCACTATTATTTATCCTTTTAAAACCATGATTAAGTATAGGAGGTAGAACCTTACACTCCATGAATGTGTAAATTTTGAAAACATGCCATTAGTGGGTCGTGAGGAAGATATCTGTGATACCCATTGAAAATTGTATTTATCTCAAATCACAAAAGGAACGTCAAGTAAACTATTAATTTTCCAGTGTTTGATGTTGTTTCAATCAATTTAACCTAATTCTTAACTTCAAACATTAATAAATAGAAATTGTAGATAAAACTATAAATGTAATGTACAATAAAATACAATCAGAAGCAATGACAAGAGACACAAGAATTCGGTCGAAGACAAGGGAAAAACCCACAACATTGAAAACCCTTTCAAATTATTATTCTTATTAGATTGTCATAAAATGTTCAATAGAGAGAGTACAATAATTCATTTCATCAATGAATCAAAGTCAATCTTGAAATATCCAATAAAATCAATCAACCAATATCAAATGATTAACCAATAGTCAAATATGGTCAAAGCCAGAGTTTATAATTCTATCAATGTAAACAATAGTCAAATGTGCCCTATCTAGTCCATGAGTCAAATTTCAATATTCCCTCTAAGACCTTGGTTAACATTCAATGTACCCAACCTCCAATGCTGGTAAAAGTTAGCCAAAAATATTCAACAAAAAACTTTCAAAAGAGAGAGACAAATCTATGATTCACTCCCCTTTTGGCACCACCAGGTACTAGAAGGTATTGGGAACTCCTTGGGAAGGTTCCTAAAGATGTATCAAGAAAGAATGGACAAACATATCTTCCCATATGCACGCATATCTATTGAGATGGATTTAATCAAACGACTTCTTGATCGAATCCACATGATACATCAAGACTTCAAATGGACACAATGGACAGATTTTGAAAATACTACCTTCAGATGTCGTATTTTCCATCAAACAGGGCACCTGTAGAACACATGCAAATAAGAAAATAAAAAGACAAAGAAAAGACCACAAAAGAAAAAAAGGATGGAAATTCATCGAACCTCCTTCTTCAAATGATGAGGATGAAGAAATGGATGAGACCCAACAACACCTAGAGACATAAAATCAACAAGGTTCTCAAAAGGATGGAGAAGAGAATCAAAATGATTAGAACAAACAAGCATAGATTCCCAATAACTCATTAGTGGTCTTGATCCTTGAGAACCAACACGATGACAAGAGAAACAATCAAGGTCCAGGTGGAACAAGGTGATCACATGTGTTTGAGAGGTCAGATTCAAACGAAGAAGCCAAAAATATTTCAAGAAATAATGAGCTAGCAATTGTTTCATCTAATCCATCAATAGGGATTTGGCAAAAAGTCCAAAAGTAAAAGGAGAAAAAAAAAACCTGTTTATCTTGTCAAATGTATTTTTTTTATTCTAGCTACTATGTGTGCTTAAATCACATACACTTATCCTTGAGACAATATTTGAATGCACTTGTGCATCTGATCTATGTAAAATTTTATTTTTATTAATACTAAGTTGTTGAGTTTTACCTTGAAAATATATATATAGATACACACACACACACACACACACACACAAATAAAAAATATGTATTATAGATACAACAATAAATTGCATGGTTATGAAATTATGTTGGGAGATGAGGGAGGAAGTCTAGATTTTCACCAATCACAGATCAATGAATTATATTCATTGAGGGCCCTTTTGAACATTGATGGGGTGGGGGTCGTGATATCATTAGTTTAATGTAACACCCTCTGCCAACTTCTACCCAAGCAACCAATTAGCTAGGGTAAACATGCAATGGGTGGCCCCTGTGATATGATTCAACCTCCTAAGTCACATTAAGGAAGTGGAACTGACGGAAACACACCATACAGATATCCAAAATCATCAACATAACCCTTAGAAGATAATTCAGCCACTCATACACCATGTCCATGGGTCCCAGTATTTTCTTAGGTCTCTTGGGCCATAGTTCCTGTCATGCTATGGGCACGGGAGCGACCAACAACCTAAATTCAATCTCATCGGCACGCCTGCTAGTGACTGTGGACCAAAACTGTCAGTACTATTCAAGCGACTGTGGGATTTGAGCAACTTTTTCAGGCCCAAAGACCATTTCAATGCCCATAATTGATTCATCTCTTTAAGTCAGTAAATTAGGAGTGACCAAGAACCTAAATTCACTCTCAGAGGCCTCGCTTCCAGTGACTGTGGACCAAAATTGTTAGTGCTATTAGAATGACTCCAGGATTTGAGCCACTTTTTCAGGCCCAGATCCCAGGTCACTGCCCAAAACTAATTCATCTCTTCAATTCAATAAATTAAAAAGGAAATGAAATTACTAAAGAAAACACTTCTTAGAGATCTTGATAAGATCCCTAGTGGCCATGATAGACATTTCATCAATATATTATCGACATGTAACGTGTAGGTGAAAATGATAGAGTTAACTATAGGGATCTCATACTTATATGAGAATCACTATGAACCATTGTTCCCTTATGTAATTTGATGCATTATCATCTATTAGGTCATAGACACATTATACATTCACATACAAGTAAAAACATGTTGAAATTCATATGTAACCGTTGTCATAAAATGTACATATAACCAACATAATGGGAACAAAAATACAATAAACATGAAAACCATCAAATACATAAATACATAAATACCTTTAGACATGGAAATCAAGGAAAGAATATCTCATTAATGAATGAAATGAACCAACTGGAGATGGGACTACCACATTCCACCCAACCGTAGAATAGCTTAGCCAAATTTCTTGTCAACCATTCAACCCCGTGCCATATTCCAAGCATGAATGTGGGATCTCGTAAAAGACATCAATCAAAACTCATCCAGGGATTCCATAGGCCATCCCCCTCAACCCATCAAACATTGATTCCACCTCACATTCAGACATCGCCAAAACCATCATCAGATTGGTCTCCATCCAAGCCTTCTAGGGCTTCCAGAGTGTTTGTTGGAACCAATGCTTCTAGGACTAGTAGATCAAGCCACCGTTGTCATCAGGCTTCCAGAGCATTTTTCCAACCAAGGTTTCTAGGACTGGTAACTCAACCCACCAAGAGCTTCCAAAGATTTTGTCGAGCCAAGGATTCCATGACTAGTAACTCAACCCAAGTTGTTACATGACTTCTAGAGCGTGTGTCCAACTAGGGTTTCCAAGAAGTAATAACTCAACCAAATCTAAGGAATCATGAGAACCAACCAAAAAAAAATCATGAAACTAAACCGACAATCACCATGGCTATCCATGAAATGGAAAGGCTATGCAATCCATTGTCAATCCAAAAACATTCCTCCATGCCAATGACATACTGTTATGCAACTAGCTCACAAAATAGAAGAAACGATAGAGCAACGACTTCAAAATCATCCTCTTCAAGGGGGAAACGTCATTTACATTACGCAAATGAACAATTATTGGATGACACAAATTAAAACACCTCCTTTTTATATATAGGAGTCTAAGGGGTTAGAATATAGTCAAATCTAAAATAACAATAATAATGTAAGGGCGTGCAACAATAACAATAAGGTGCTACAATGACAATAATAATTAGGGAATACACTAGTATTATAGGGACCTAACATTCCCCTCTCCTTCAATAAAGTGGTGTCCTCAATGCTTGAGTTTTTTCGGATGATTCTGTATAAAATTATCATTCTCCCATGGGGAATCTTTGGTGGGTAAATTCTTCCACTTGATGAGATACTCTAAAATTGATCGATTTTGTAGCTGTCGAGTTCAGGTTTCTATGAATTATTTAGGTTCCAATATGATTTTTCCTTCCTCATCAAGTTCTAGCAATATTGTTTGAACTGAGAGCTTGCTGCCTATAACTTTCTTTAAGCATGAAACATGGAAAACTCGGTGCACTCAGGAAGTTGTAGGAATCTCCAATTTGTATAACATATTACCAATCTTTTTGCAACACCTTGTACGAACGATAATACTTTGGTGATAATTTATTATCCTTCTTATCTTTCTTGAAGGACATTTGTTTGTATGGTTGTAGCCATAGAATTACCAAGTCACCTATATCAAAACTTCTTTTGTTGCGATGTTGATATGATTTTTCTTTCATTATATTATGTGCCAAAGTGAGGTTATCCTTTAATAGTTGGAGAACTTGTTGTTGATGCTCAATGTTATCTTTCACTGCTCAAACCTTAGATTTTTCTCTTAAATATGATGTGATGGATGGTGGATGATATCCATAAAGTGCCATAAATGGGGTCATTTTTTCTAAGTATGGAAGAAAGTGTTATACCACCATTCAACCAGAGGTATCCATTTGGCCCATTGCATCTATTTATCAAATACAAAGCAATGAAGATATCATTCCAAACATGTGTTCATTATTTTAGTTTCTCCATCAGATTGAGGATGATAAGATGAGCTATGAGCTAACTAAGTACCAAGACAATAAAATAATTATGTCCAAAATTTATAGTGAAAATAGGTTTTTTGTCACTTGCAATAATCTTTGGGTTTCCATGTAGTTTTTGAATTATTTCCATAAATGCAGTAGCAACTGTATGGACTTTAAAGGGATGAGATAATCCCCAAAAGTGTTCATACTTGGTAAATCTATCAAATACCACCATGATGACACTCTTTCTTTTGGACTTGGGTAAACCTATGATAAAATCCATTGAAAACTCCTTCCAACGTTGACATGAAATGGATAAAGGTTGTAATAGACTTGGGGTCCTAATTGTTTCAACTTTATTTTCTTTGGAAACCAAACATTCTACCATAAAATTTTGAATATCATATCTAAGGCCATCCAAAAAAAATCCTTCTTAATCATATGGTAAGATTTTAAAAATCTTGAGTGTCCTCCTAAGGGAGAGGTGTGCAATTTCATAATAATCTTATGTTTGAGTTGGGAATTATTACAGAGGTACAAGCGATCTGTGTACCATAACAAATAATTTTTCCAACTAAATGTATCATATGTACTACAATCTTGTTGTAACTTTTGAATGAGTGCCCACAATTCTTCATCATTCTTCCATTCATCCCTTGCTTCGTTTATCCAATGTGGTTGGATAATATAAATGGCGCTAAGCAATGCTTCCACATCCTCATCCTTTTTGGGAGTGCATCTGCAACAACATTTTGACTCCCTTTTTTGTAGACGATTTTAACGTCATAACCCAACATCTTTGTGACCCATTTTTGTTTCTCTTTTGAAAATAATATTTCTTCTAAAATGTATTTAAGGCTATCATGATATTTTTTTACCTTGAAGTGTGTTCCCATTAGGTAAGGTCGCCATTTCTTAAGTGCATGTAGTATTTCCAACATTTCCTTCTCATAAATATCTTTGTGTAAATGCCTCTCTTTGATTGGATGACTTTCGAAAGAAATGGGTCTTTCTTCTTGCATTAAAACAACACCAATTCCATTTCTTGGAGCATCACATTCCATAATAATGTTTTTCTTGAAGTCTGGGATAGCTAAGACCGGTGCTTGGTACATTTCCTCTTTAAGATGTTCAAAGGCTTTTGTTGCTTCTGGAGTCCAAAAAAATGCATCTTTCTTTATTAATGTTATTACAGGTGCTACTATTCTCCCATAACCCTTAACAAACCTGTGATAATACGCTGTCAACCTGAGAAATCCTTATAGATGCTTTATGGATGTGGGGATTTTCCATTCCTTAATGGATTTAATTTTTCTAGGGTCTACCTTAACACCTTCATGAGATACAATATGACCCAAATATTCCACCTCTTGACTCCAAAGAAAAATTTGGAGGTTTTTTCATATAATTGTTTCTTCTCCAATAGTTAGCTCTCTAGTCACATGTTCAAGCCATGATGCCTTTCCTTAGACTTTTGTAGATTAATATATCATCAAAAGATACTAACACAAATTTTCTAAGGAAGGGTTTGAAAATGGAAATCATCAAACCTTGAAATGTAGAAGGTGCATTGGTAAGGAAAAAATACATGACCACAAATTCAAAATGACACTCATGAGTTCTAAATGTTGTTTTCGGAATGTCTTCATTCTTCATTTTGATTTGATGATATCCTGAACTAAGGTCCAACTTGGTGA
Organism: Pinus taeda; assembly: GCA_000404065.3. Taxonomy (NCBI): domain Eukaryota; kingdom Viridiplantae; phylum Streptophyta; class Pinopsida; order Pinales; family Pinaceae; genus Pinus; species Pinus taeda. The sequence goes on from APFE030816486.1 coordinate 43,629, forward strand.
AGTACATTTCTGCATGTAATTCATCCAATAATTCATCAATGATGGGAATGGGAAATTTATCTTTAATAGTGAGCTTGTTTATATCCCTATAGTCTAGAAAAATGTGCCATGATCCATCCTTATTGTGCACCAATACTACTGGAGTAGAGAAAAATCTTTGACTAGGTTGAATTATACCAACCTCTAGCATTTCTAGAACCATATGTTCAATTTCACTCTTTTGGCATAGGGGCATCTATAAGGCCTCACATTTGGAGGAACACTTCGCAGAATCAAATGAATACCATGATCATTATCACGAATAGGTAGGCCTTTCGGAGTCTCAAATACCTTGGAATGATTGTCAAAGACTTTTTTGAGATCTAGAGAAATAGATGATTTCGACGTGGGGAACTCTTGCAAACATAATTGTGCAATTACGCCATGTTGTTTTTCTTTAGAATATTTTTCATGCCATTAGAGATGATTAAATTTCTTGGTTTCCTTGCAATACCCCTTAATTCAACTTCCTTTCCTTCTAAAAAAAATTTAAGAAAAAATCTTGAAAATTAAAAGCTATTGTACCCAAATATTGTAGCCATTGGACTCCTAGTAAAACATCAGCACCACCCATTAGAATGGAAAGCATGGGACTATTCAACTCATATTATCCCATGGATAACTTGATATTATGACACTTTCTAGATAGATTTATGGTTCTTCCATTTGCAACCATCACTTGACACTCTAGTGTTGCATATAGGAAACAATTCAATTCCTTCGATATCTTACAATGAATAAAATTATGGGTACTGCCCGAATCAATCAACACTATTACCTTTTTATTCTTGATATGTCCTTCTATATTGATAGTTTCAGGAGTGGTTATTCTGGTGAAGGCATTACAAGATATGGTCAGATTCATTTCTTCTTTCTCTAGGCTTTGTTGTTGGTCTGTATCCTCTTCTTTTGATTTTTCTTGTTCATTTTCTTCTTCCTCTTCATAATCTATGTAAAATAATTTCTTCTTGACACACTTACGACCTTTAATGTATTTGCTATCACAACTGTAACAAATCCCTTTTTTTCCTTTTTCTTCCAATTGTTGTGGTGTCAACCTTGTAGGTTGTGGAAGTCTAGGAGCAACAACACTTCCATCTTTATAGTTGTGATTGGTAGGCTTCCTTGTTGCCATAATTTTTCTTTCAATTTTGTTTGCCAAGCTGAATGCCTTGACCAATGAATTAGGTTCCCAAAGGAAAACCTCATGTTGGATGTTATCCTTTATTTTCCTTATGAACACATCAATCCTATGCTCCTATGGGATATATTTTACCCTTATATTCAATTTTTGGAAGTCCTCAATGTGCTCCACCATTGAACCTTTTTGTTTGAGATTTATCAATTGGCTAAAAAAGGTTTTTCTTTTTGTATCCTTATAATATACCATCATTTCTTCCATAAAATTTTCCCAAGTGACAATTTGTTTATGAGAGAGAAGCCATAGATACCATTCAAACTAATTGGTTCCAATAGAAAGTCACAATGCATACCTTATGTGTGCTTTTCACATTATGGAGATAGAAATATCGCTCCATATGTAGTATCCATGTTATGGGATCCTTGCCACCAAACTTCCTCATGTCGATCTTTGGAACATGTTGGCTCTTCAGTCCAACATTAGAGTCTATGAAATCATTTTCAACATGGTGGGTCTTCAATCAAAGATTACATTCTATGAAATCATGACTAACATTTCCTTTGTTCTCATCATGAGTTTCCTCTACTACTTTTTCACCATTAGGAAGTATTTCTTGTAGCAACTCTGCCAAACCTCCTTTAAAACCTTCCATGTCTTTCTTCAAATCTTCTATGTTTACTTCTAAACCATCCATATTAGCTTCCATGCCTTTCATTAGACCATCAATCTTAGCTTATGTTACTTTTTGTGAGAGTGAAATTTGTTTCACTTGGTCTCGTAATTTTGATATATCATGTTGCATTTATTCCTCTTCTTCATGAGTCATTCTAGAACTTTCAAGTTTCTTACTAGGCGTTTCAATTTTCTTTCTTCGGGGCATCAATTAATGATAATTATGCTTCACTATGTCCGTCTAATTCCTTCAAACTAAATTTTCAAACCAAAATTATGCAAAATTTTCAAAAGACTACAAACCTTTTTTTGGCTTCGTAGGAGCCCGATATTGGATCTGTTGTATTTTTGTAATTTTATATCTCCAAGATCTAAATTTTTTTCTTATCGTAGTCCTCTGAGTCCTCGTTCCAACCCTGGAAGCGTGATAATGATTGGATTCTCCGAGTAAGAGTTATGCCAAATCTCTCGCGATGTCTTGATTATATACGCATTTAGTAGAGATAAATTGTACGAAGTGACACGTTTCAATGTTTCAAATTTTAGACAGGAAATCGATACACATAACACTACTATATGTCCTCTTTTTGTACCTTCTCATGAAATCTTAATCTTATTCTCAGAGAGACAATTATGACAATTTTCCTTGGGTCACCTATTTGAAATATAATTTGGGAGCCTACAAAAAAACTAACTTCCTTGGACCACATATCTGAAACTATATCGATAAAAGATCTAAAATTCAGACTCGAGGTTCATCAATATTTCAGATCAAATGGGTTTTAATTTTATCTTCTGAAACATCGTAGAAAAAAAGTTATAGCGAAATTCCACAATGACCTGTTTGAAGCACCGGAACCCTAGAATCCAAAGCTTTGATACCAATTTTTATACGATCAGCTCACAAAATAGAAGAAAAGATACGCCAACGACTTCAAAATCAGCCTCTTCGAGGGGGAAGCCTCTTTTACATTAAATAAATGAACAATTCTTGGATGGTACAAATGACAAGACCTCCTTTCTATATATAGGAGTCTAAGGGGTCACAATATAGTCAAAGCCGAGATAAAAATAACAATGCAAGGGCACAATAATAACAATAGTGGGCTTCTATGGGGCATAATAATAACAATATGGGGACAACAGGGGCACACAAATAACAATAACGGGCTATAATGACAATAATAATAAAGGAATAGACTATTATTATAGGGACCTAAACATATCAAAACCAAGAATCCATATGCATGTGCATGCATGTCCAAACTAGTGAAGAAATTATACATGCAACTCGGTACCTACAAGAAAATTTGATGTAGTTTCTAATGCCGATGCCTTCTTGCACTTTCCCGCTCTTCCTTTTCCTTCTTTCTCCAAGAATCCAAGTATGCCACACCCTCCAAGAGTGCTCCAAGAAATCTAATGAGAGAGAGATCCACTGAATTGACAAAAGGTTACGAATTGATCCTCAGAAGCCTTTTTATGAACGAGACCTTTATTTGTTTCATTTTCCATTATTTTACTTCATTTTTTTCCTCACATGAAACCTGTGACCTTTCACTTATTTTTTCTCCAAGTTTCCATTATTTTCATAAATGAATTTGCCAAAATACCTTTTTGCCTCTTTAAATCCTTAGCCTTAACCATTTCCTTTGGCAATTTCCTTAGCCATAAACAACCATATGAACACCTGCTAGGATGTTTTGTCCAATATTCAGCTTGGAGTAAGTGTCCCAGTCATATATCATTATTGTTTCTAACATTTATTACATGGAATTTTCACCAGGGATTTTACATTTAATAAAAGTGGTTTATTTCCATCGTGCAAGCATATAATGAAACGAGGGTTCTATAGATAGGTAATCATGGAAACATATCTATAAACACAAGTAACATATTGACATGCAGTTGAGGTGGATGGATGATGTGGCACTTTTAGTTAGCATGATGTCATTATTGACATCACTAAATTTTCCAAATTTGTATCCAACAAAAGGAAAATGACCTTAGTAAGGGAAATATAGAGAAAACATTGTTATTTTATCATGAAAAAAGAACACAATGGATCTCGTGATAACACTATTAACTCAACCAACACATTCCCAACATTGTACATTGATCTTTAGCTCAACAATTTTTTCAAGAAAAAATCCATATAGTCTCTTTCACTATTATCTATCCTTCTAAAACAATGACCAAGTATAGAAGGTTGAACGCTACACCCCATGGGCCTATAAATTTTGAAAACATACAATTAGTGGACCTTTATGTAGATACCTATGATATCTATTGAAAATTTGACTTATTTCAAATTAGAGAAGGAACATACAGTAAACTATTAATTGTCCATTGTTCTATGTTGTTATAATCACTTTAGCCCAATTCTTAACTTCAATTAGCAATAAATTCAATATTCCAATAATAAATAAAAATTGTAGAGATAATAATAATTTCAATGTACAATAAGAGATAATAAGGATTAATGACAACATACATAATAGTTTAGTCAAAGACTAGGGAAAAGCCCATAATGGGGAAAACACTTTCAAATTCTTCATATTATATTTTCATAAAATGTTCATGAAATAGAGTACAATAATTCAATTCATCAATGAGGCAAAGTGAATCCCTTGACTATCCAACAAATTCAACCAACGAATATCAAATAATGAGCCAATAATCAAATATGTCCTAAGTGAAATCTAGTCAAAGTCAAAGTCTACAATTCTCTCAAATTCAAGAGTAGCCAAATGTGCCCTAACTAGTCGTTCAGTCAATAGTCAAACTTCCTTGCAAGATCTTGGTCAAAATTCAAAGTAATCAACCTCCAAATTCAGCCCAAACCAATCAACAAAACTCGTTCAAAAGAGAGAGAAAAAACTATGACCAAAGCCTCAATTGTTCAACATCCAAGAAATTCTCAGTTTGTGTGCCAGTCAAATCGACCTTCCAAGATAGGTTCAAAAGAATCCAAACCAAACCAAGACAATGTTTGTCAACATTGGTCAAAGTCCTCCAAACAAAAAACTCAACTCTAATTATAGAATAGCCTCTAAACCCTTGGCACGTGTGAAGAGGACCTTGAAATTTTTCACATGTATGAACCAATAGAAGAGGAGAGATATACTTAATGTGATGTATCCAAATTATGAGACTTGACTTGTATTTATAGGTATTGGAGGAAGGATAATTTGCATTCTAGGCTGACCTTGACTTTGATGCCATTAAGGGGTTCCACTTTAAAAATTATTCTTTCCTCAACCCAATTAAATTCTTCCAAGGGCTAGGAGGGGTCTTTCTTGATGAGGAGGGTTGTCTAAAGGATGAAATTTGTCCTTGAAATACCAAATTAACACTCCCTCTCAGCTAGGGAGAAATTTCTAACAACAATATATGTTCCATCTCAAATATCTCATCATCATCAAGTCAACTATCATCCCTACTCCTCTTTGCTCATATTTGTTAAGAACCCTTGAATCGAAAATAAGAAGAATTTAAAATCATAGGGGAGTTTACGCTACTACCCTCTCTCTAGTGACAATAGGAGAGATACAACCTACCAATAAAGGATCAAACCCATCCTTTTGTCTATCAACAGGAAGGATACAACTTTCTATAAAAGGTAAGCATCATGTTCATCCTATCATCCAGTTACAATGGGTGATATCTATCTACCGAGAAAGTATCACGTCCCTCATTTTGTATAATCAAAGACGAGATATAGCTTCTAATAGAAGGTAGTGATCACATCCATCCCAATTTATTTTTTATATTCCCTCATTGACCGTCAAGAGTCAAGTGGTAGAAGACCCACATCGTAATCACTTGAGTGAGATACAACTTTCTATGCAAGGATCACAACCATCTCAAGTCATCTTAACCCATTGGCTAGATGGGGAGGAAAAATCCAAACAAGCCCAACTTGTGGGTAGGATGCATACTAGGGTATACTCTGTCAATCATGATAGGGGAGATACCCAACTTGTCATAAATGACAAGGATCACACATAGCCTATAGTGAACATATGTGAGATAATACTTACCATAGAGTGTAAGGATCAAGACCATCCTATTGTTTAGAGATCTGTAAACTCTAGGAGCTCTTAGACTCAATTCCTCTCCTTGTGAGCTCAAATAGAGGGGAAGAGCATAACTCAGTGTTGTTGATCAGCTGAGACCATTACTCGGGAGGGTCACATCCATCCTTCCAAGATACTTTCTTAAGATGAATAACTTCCCTTTAAACAAAGCGTTGTTGAGTATGCTTGCTATATGCCTGTCTATCGAAATGTGATGGAGTATTACAACTCCTCTCTATACCATGTCTCAAATGTAGTGGTAACTAATCTTAATATTCTTAGAATTATCATGAAATATGCGATTCTCTACAAATAGGATCCTACTCTTACTATCACAATATATCACTATAGTATTTAGCACCTACTCAGATAGTTCTCTAAAGAGATTTATCAACCAAATTGCCTCACAACTAGCCATGCTAGCATCCATGTACTTTGCCTCGACTGTGATCAAATCTACAGACTTGTGTTTTTTTCTCATCCAATCTATCATAGCAAACCCCAAGCTAAAATAACACCGTCATGTGCTCTTCCCTTTAATAAAATTTCCAGTTGAGTCAACATTGGTGTATCTATGCAATCTCACATTTTT
>APFE030816493.1:0-10099 GCA_000404065.3 Pinus taeda
AATCTGGGCCGTTCATTAGGCGGATGATCTGACAGTAGAACTTATGTTTAGTTTAGGGTTTTTTGCCCTAGAAGGCAACCCCTCTCTTTGTATGAGGGCATTTTGTATTTGAGGCTGTGTGATAGATGTGTATTCAGTGTGAGCGAGAAACGGAGAGGTGAGACTGTGAGAGAAGACAAAGGATATTACAACGGATTTGCTGTAGGTTGTGTCTCTTCATTTTGCTGGATAATAGAAAGGAAGGACTGGCTGTTCGGGTTGGACGTAGCCCAAACTGGGTGAACCATGTATATCTATGTCTCTCTTGTTTTGTGCGTTTTCTGTGTTTTTTCATGTGTTCCATTGCTCCGTAATATATAATTTTCTAACAGCAAAGTCGTGTTGGTGAGCAAGTAAGAGAAAGTGGGAGAAATTGGCCAACAAATAGGGGCACGACGCATTGGGTAATCGGCGCGGCACACATAATAGGTGCAGTGCACTAGGCTGCGACCTCCAGTTCAAAATGGCACGGGTGCGACAGACACACTGGGTGCGACGCATCAAGTTTGATGCACGACACATATAGCCGACAAGACCGAAAACTTCAAAAACTTGCTCCAAATCACTCAAAACACGTGGATCTTCACTTGTCCAAGTAGGTTGAGCCTCTATCACTGTTTTCCATCCAAGTTTGGTGGTTGTTTCATGGTGGTTGATGTATGGTGATTGTTTAAAAGAAATCAAACCCTGTCTCTTCAAAATTTTCAAAGGAAATTGCTGCCTAGGGTTAGTATTGACTGTTTTGGCTACCAAGTCCACTTATCACTCCCTTACTCCATTTTTCCATTGATTTCCCTATTCCCTAAATTCACACACCCCTAACTTCACTAATCCCATATCCCAGAAATCCCACATGAAAATTCCCAAACCCTAGTCCTATACTAAAATCTCCCAAACTACTCTCTAATTCCCTGTTCCCTTAACTAAACCCTACCCCAACAATCCCTAAATCCCTCACCGTTTTCTCCCTCCATAGTCCCTCATCTCACTATTTCCCTTAGTGGCAAAAGTCAAAATACATCACAGCTCACCTATTTCTCATCAAAGTAGCTCCAAGACAGTTCATCCACAAGCAGAGATGGCATCTGACCCCTCATATGATTATGAAGAGGAGACACACAGTGAATCACCTACAGAGGTACATGCACCCAGGAGGCCTCATAGAGGTGGAAAACATATTAGAGAAGAACCAACCTCTCTTGCTGAATTACATGCCCTCCCTCTTGCCATCTCTTGTTTCCAACACCAGTCCTGCTATGAATTTCGTGAGACGGTTGCTAGCATTCAGTTTCATCATGAGTTGGCTCGTTTGTTTGTGCTACATTTACATGATGGTCAAGCCACTCTAGCTGGTGTCACTTTCACATTAACACTAGAATCTATTTCACTAGCAACCGGTATTCCCAACATTGGAGAGCACTGGAACAAGAGGTAGCAAATTGACCGGCAGCATTATGAACCATACATCAAGCCCGGTTTTTTGAGATAGCTCAAGAGAGTTTTTCCTTTTCAGTACCTCAAAGACTCATATGCTCCTTTAATGAAATTGATCATGAAGTATTTCAGCTGTGAGGGCCGGTTCTCCCGTTTATATGCTTATCATATCAGGTTGCTGATGAATGTTACCAGGGTGAGGATGATGAACATCCCTTACTTCATGTGTCGAAATATTGAGAAGATGACCACTCTAGTGTAGCGCAAGACTCCTCAGTAGCAGTTCAATAGTATATATCATTCTGCTCTCATAAAAATTATGGTCATCCATCAGCTTGGCTTACAGGGCATCATTTGGGAGGACTTCATCTCTCGTGAGTTTTTCACAGCTCCTTGGGGCCCTTTAGAGGCTTTGCATGAGACAGGTGGACCTTCTTATCAGCATGAGAGTCATGAGACACAGACCACTAGTATGCCAGTGTTCATCACTTATCAGAAGGGCACTAGACGGTTGTTCACAGCAGCCAAGCGAGTATTATCTCCATCTGGGATGTAAGGGGTATTGCTTCTGTCATCAGCACCAAAGGTTCAGGACAAAGGAAAGAGGCCATTACAGGATGAGGGGCCTTCAGGTGAGTGGGACTTTATTCTCATTGAGGATGATGATACAGATATGGGCCCGCAAAGCACAAATCTCAAGGAAATCATCCAAGAGCAGCAGGCGGACATCAAAGCCTTGTCCCTCAACTTGGAAAGGGCTAAGTGGATTATAAAATACTTGGAGTAGAGGAATAAGTAGCTTGAAGATTAGCAAGTGATCATGGAGTTGCAAAACATTCAGGAGAATCACCAAGCTGCCCAAAGAAGGAGGGTGGAGTTCACTTCACTAGAGCAAAAGATCAATGTCGATCGGGAGTCTTGGCTCGAAAGAGTCAATATCCACTTAGAGTGATTATTGGAGAAGGCCAGCAAGGAGAAAGACTTGTTGAGACACATGGCTTTTCATTACATGGCAAGGAACAAAGTTTTCAAAGCGAGAATCAGGAGCTTAAAGGCAAAATTGAAGAAGGCATTAAAGAGGAGAAAGGAGCATGATTGCCTTTAGATATTGACTAAGGCTTCCTTAGCCCAACAACATGCTTGATGGAGAAGACTCAGCCCAAATTTCAAAAAATTTGGGGTATTTTTTGCATTTTTGAAAATTTTGGCACAAAAAACAGGATTTTCTGCCCTATGCGCCGTGCCATGTGGTGCTCGCTTTTGCTAGGAGCCTCCAAAGCACAAAAACTTAGCATTTTTCGATTTGGCATGGAAAAATATGCTTGCCTACCCATGGCGAAGAAATGTGGGCAGGTTTCAAGCCCTCAAAAAGGTAAAAAACACTCAAAAAATGACCTTACTGCCCCTATTTTGACACACAAGTAGTCTTGGGAGATTTGATTTTTCATAGGGAAAATGAAGGCCAAATTGAAAAATTTTACTTGGGTTGGAAAGTAGACAGGCATACCTTTCCATCAAGCACACTTGGAACTAATTTCTAGTTCTTAGTTTAGAATTAGTTGGAATAGCTCCTAAACATGTGAGCTTGACCCCTAGAGGCTAGGATCAGCTATGGTTTGTTTATATTATGTATTTTTTTAGTCGTTAGCATGGTTGGACTCTTGAGGAAGCAAGGAGGTTCATTGTACACTCATATCATCATTTTGGCTAAGGAATTGAGACCGCGTTTGCAACACTCTTTAGGATCCCTATGGCATTTTGTTTTGGTACAGTGCTTTCTTATGTATTTGTGAATTTTCTTGTGTATTATGTATGTCATTTTCCCTCTTATTTCTTCTCAGCTAAATCAAACAAGAGTGTAAGTAGAATACATTCAAATTACAGTGCTCTACTTGAAGTTTGATTTAGTTTCTTGATGTTTTCAACTGTTTGGAGAGGATCCATGGCTTCTCTTGCCCTCTTCAACTTTTTCTCTGTCTAAACCATCCATCTCATTTGATTTATATTGCCAAATACAATTGCCTACCTTGCCCCATTGAGCCCTCTGCAAGACTGAGCCTCATTCCCTGCACCCAAAATTTGCTTTTCCATTAGAGCCCACAAACACATCATTTATTCAATCAAACTCCTTTACATCTATACCTAGCCTAAGATCAGTAACTATAGCAGTCATTTCAAGCCCTTAGTGATCATAATTTGTTGAGATTGACTTGGAGAGAGCCCTCTCCTGACCTGGTAGGGCTAGCTACCAGGATGAGCGTGGTTTGATGTTGGCCCTGGATCCTACCTTTACAGCCTGAGGTAAATTTAGGACCTGACATAGTGGCGACCGTACCGGGGAAGAAATTGATTGTTTGTTAGGGTTCCTTGGTTTATAAACTATAGATGGAGTCTGAAGATTAGCTAGGTAGCCTTTGAAACGCTTTTGCTTTGCATTAGCGCAAGTAGATAAAAGCTACTTCAGTCAATCTCCAATCTAGTCTTATAAACGAAATATCTAACCTAAAACATGCCCCAATACATTTGATAATTCTAAGCTTTTGGATGATAAGCTTAGGATTTGATAGGGTGAAAAAGTTGTAAATGTCCATTTGGTTTCTTGAAAATAATAGCACACTGGCTACCAGAAGATATACCAGAGCTAATCCAGATCCAGATCCTCCTCCTGTATATAAGAATCCCAATCTTATTCCATGAATCCTTCATCAAAAGGGTTCTATAATTCCCGTGTTCAAATCTCATTCATGTCCTGTGGTCTTTGAGTATCTTAATGAGCTTGAGTTTGACGAACAGTTTAGTCTGTCACTGTTTGAAACAAAATCTGAAAGTGTTGTTGGTTCTACTGTCCTAAATCCAGAGTTTGTTGCAGCTCTTGAAACTGAAAGGTCCAATAAGTCAATTAATGATTATATCTTGAAACAGCTCTAGACTTCAATCATGGCTTCGAACATCGGTGATTTCTTAGAAATTGCATCTGCAACCCTTGGATCTTCTACAATTGCATCTAACTCCGGAATTCCCACTGAAACTCCTTTCATTCCCACAATCCTTGTACAGCCTACTATATTTGATCAAAATTTTGCAGTAGTATCACCTCCATCTACTCCTTCTACTCCTCAAACATCCAAAATTTCTTCACCTCCACACACACCTCCTCATACACCCCGTACATTAGCTGCACCCACTTCCCCAACATCCCCAAGACCAAATCCACTGAGAGAAATGGCTGCTCGTTTTGAACCCCTTGTGCTACCTCAGAATTGGATGATATGCCCGCCGATTATCAAAGAAAATTTCCTTTGTTTGATGGCACTCCTCACAATGTTATAGCTCAGCAACATGTGGATAGAATGACAAACTTCTTCGACCTTCATAAGATTGATGTAGAAAATGTGACAATGAGACTATTTGTACAAACATTTGGTGGTGAAGTAAGGAAATGGTTCAGAGCTTTGCCAGCTACAAGTATCACTACATTGGCCAATTTGCAAAGACAGTTTTTAGATCGCTAGGAAGTGAAGAAAAATCCTCTTCAGATCCTCTCCGAATATGAGCACATCAAGCGGAATGTTGGTGAGTCTGTCCAGGATTATTGTATTCATTTCAACTCTATTTACAATGCTATTCATGATCATATAAAGCCACCTATGGGGCTGGACATGATTAAGTTTCCAGACGGTTTTGACACTGATATGACCTACCAATTAAGAGAGAGAGATTCAACCACTTTGGAAGATATGCAGAAGATTGTAGTTAGTGTTGAAACAAATTTGCTTGCCAAAAGAGCTAGAGAAAGAGTTGAAAAGAAAGTCACGATAAAGGAAGAGCCTTCCACTTTAGATCAAGTGCTTCGGAAGGTGGAGAAGATGCTTGATAGGATGAAACTTGACAAGCCTAAACCCCAAGTTAGAAATCCTAACTTCCATGGCCAGCAGCAGCCACAATTTAGGATCAAACAAAGAGAGCAGCGAGCCCAAGATCAAGCAACGTAGCAGCAGGTGCAAACACCTTTATAGCAGAATTTTGTACATGGTCCGGAATAAGATGAAGAGGAGAATGTGACTGGCGAAGAAAGTTATTTCTTTACACCTTATGATATGCCAATTTTCATCACTGAAGATGAGGAGTACTTTGCGGATTTAGCTTAACAAAGAGATGAAAATTTCATTTTGGCAAATGAAACTGTTCTTAAGGAAGAGTCCGATGAGTACCAAAGAGGATACGTGAATGCTTTGTCAGCTCAGCAGTGACAATATTCACTCCGAAGTAGAGATGTGCCCGTCAATCTAATTCAGAAAAGGAAGGAGGCAGCAGCACCAAAGAATGATCCTCCTAATGTGCAAAAAAAAGGAAAAGAGACAGCTAATCCTACCACCAGCAAAACACCATCAGCAAGTGAATGATCTAATCAACCAAGTGGGTCAAAGGAGAAAACTGAAAAGAAGGATGTTTCAGTGAAAGAGGTAGAAAACATTTTAGTTTTTAACTTAGAAAATGAAATCGCCAAGTTAAAAATATCTATTCCTTTGACTGAGCTAATGAAGAACAACGATTATAAAGGTCAGGTGTCCAAAATTTTGAATCTAGATCCATCATCTGATATGGTGAACACGTTGAAAATAATACTGAGAGGGGGGGGGTGAATCAGTATTATCAAATTCTTTTTCAATTTATACAAACATTTTCAGATCTGACTAATGAAACTTGCATATACCTTCTAGACTTATAATTTAATTTATTCTTCAGATGTTGATCATTAATCTATGTGTCAAAACTATATAATAGTAAACAGGAACAGGAAAAATAGAGCAGACAGTCACACCAAAGAACACAAGATATAAGGTGGAAACCCAATGTGGTGAAAACCACCTGCTGCAATATGTCTCTATCTTCTTTCAATTAGAAACTTCTTTTTACAATGATTCTGTACTGTGCAGTCTTACTAGCATGCAAGCTTCAACCTATAGAAAGGCTACAACCTTCTCTCGTTCTCCAGACTCTCCTAGAAGGGAGCTACAACCCCCTTAGCTCTTGTACTAGTTGAGGTACTAGTATGTAGGTGCTGACCTACTCAAGGCTTCAACCTTCTCTTTTCTTCCAGGGACCACGTTTCATAAATTTTTAGACTAGATCCATGAATATCAATCAAACATCAAATAGATCTACAATCAACCAACTTCCTTGTACAAATACTGAATCAATAATTTCTCAGCACACAACAACTAGACACCAATTCAGAACCCTGAACACTACAGTAATAGACAAAAGAAACTAAAACATATTTCAAGAAAAGTTCGCAACTTCACCAATAGAAACATGCGGGTATCCGCACCTCCGCTGTGTCGAGCATGCGGGTATCTGCACCTGCATTGTGTCGAGCCTGTGGGTATCTGCGTCTGCGCTGTGTCAACCCTACGTATATCTGTGTCTGCGCTGTGTCTAGCCTGCGGGTTTCCACACCTGCGCTGTGTCTAGCCTGCAGGTCTCCGCACCTGTGTTGTGTTGGACCTGCGGGTATAGATAATTTATCATACTTCAATTATACCCTAGACTATCAGATTTATAGATCTGATCATGTGCCAAAGAGATCTCGACCCATCAGTAGATCTGTCTTGTAATGCTCAGATTTCTGCTTGATTCAGGTCCAGTTATAACTCACCAACCGATCACCAGTATTTCAGATCTTTCTCTTCTTAAGATATTCAACACGTCTGTCTACAGCCAAATGATCTCGTTTCCTTTTTATAGGCTAGGCCTTACTCAAACCATGGTCCAAAACCATAGAGATCCAATACTAGGGACCCAAAACCTGGGTTTAATACTTTAGATGCAAAACCACGGACCAAAACCATAGGATCAAAAATGTCAGACTAAATATCATGGAACAACCATAAGTTTTCCCACGTGCACGTTTTTTTCTCTGCATGAAAGTGTGTGTACTTTATGTCCGCACTTTTTTTTTGGTACACCTATGAATATGTCCACACCTTTTGATCGACGCACCTATGGAACCTGCCAATGTTCGCAGCTTTATGAATAGGAACCTGTGGGTATCTCATTTTCTACTATTTTGAGAGCTTGAAGTTGTGATCTGCTATTTGAGTGAGTTTCCATCAAGGAAAACACTTATGTCATCGAGCCAAACCTGTGCCAAAATTGTGTCATAATGCCAACAATCTCCCCCTTTGGACTTGATGGCAACCCAAAGTCACTCAAGGTCTTTCCTCCCCCTTTGACATCAAGGGAAAAGGGTTATGCTCCCCCTGAGTACATGCTGAAATCTCTGCTCTGCTATGCTGTCCAAGCTCCCCCTGACATATAGGCAAGATCTGCAAGAATATGTTCTACAAAAGAAATCTGACTTTATACATCATAACTAACCTTCCTATCACCAAATAATTCATACATATGACTCCCAACCAAGAGGGGATACATGATATAATAAGCACATTACATTATCCATCCCAGGCATAGTGGGGCAACCAAGACATGCCGTTACATGACCTTGACAAAAGAAATATAAGGCATAATATCAATAGCAATTGTCAATCATATATCAGTATCCATGTTCTCCTTTTGCACTTGCTCCTCCTGACATCAAAACAATTGAAGAATTGAACCAAGATATTCTACGATAATGCCAACAATGCATTATTAGAAGAAAATATGCTCCCCTTGAACCTCTGCCAGATGGTCTCTGACAGACCCATACTAGACTCTTCTCATCCTTGATTTTCTTCAAGTCGACTGTACTCACATAAACCAGCGTATGTATGCGTATACCCCATATGAAACTCGCATACAACAATATCTGAAATATACAAGATTCAACAGCAAGATGATGCATCAACTACCCCCAGCTTTTTTCTGAGGTATTCAAAGGTCTCCCTAGGCAGTGGTTTGGTGAGAATATCAACAATTTGTTCCTTAGAGGGAACATACTCCAATTTGACCTTTTGTTCAAGCACTTGTTCTCGGAGAAAATGATACTTGATTGGTATGTGCTTAGTCTTTGAATGCATGACAGGATTCTTTGAAATACTGATTGCACTTGTATTATCACAAAAAATGGAGATAGGTGGAGTACAAGTGATTTGAAGATCTTGCAATGTTTGCATCATCCAAAGGAGTCATGTGTAGCAAGATGCCACAACTACATATTCTACTTCAGCTGTAGATAACGCAATAGAGCTTTGTTTCTTGCTGAAACAAGATAATAATCTAGGACACATGAAGAATGCACCATCCCTAGTGCTTTTCCTGTCATCCATGCTTCCTGCCTAATCCACATCTGTGTATGCATGAAGTGTGAGATCTATACCTCTAGGATACCATAAGCCATAGTTTTGAGTTCCTTGAAGATACTTGAAAATTCTCTTAACTGCCTGAAGATGAGTTTCCTTTGGATCATGGATCTATAGGTTGGTTGATGTATTGCTACCGATTCATCATTTGCACTGAGGCTGCATCCTGTCACCATAGGGGTACATACTGGTTTCGGATCCTCCATCCCATATTTCTTCAAGATTTGCTTGAGATATTTGGGTTGTGATAGAAAAATGTTGTCTTTGTTTTGTTGGACTTGTAAACCAAGAAAATATGTGAGCTCACCAAGCATGGAAATTTCAAAGTCTTTCTGCATTACCAAGGCAAAATTTTGACTCATGTCTTCTTCATTGCTACCAAAGATGATATCATCAACATACACAACAAGTATCAACAACTTATCATTGTCAATTTTTATATAAAGATTGCTATCAGTTGATCCTTTTATAAAACCTTGTTGATGGAGGTACTTATCCAACCGATAATACCACACCCTTGGAGCCTATTTAAGGCCATAGAGAGCCTTTTTGAGTCTACATACAAGTTTTGGATCATTTCCAAGAATAAAACCATCTGGTTGTTCAATATATACTTCTTCATTTAAGTCTCCATTCAGAAAGGTAGATTTCACGTCCATCTGAAATACTTTGAACTTCTGAAAGCTAGAGAGAGCAAGGAACATTCTTATCACCTCAAGTCTGGCAACTGGAGCAAAAGTTTCTTCAAGGTCTATGCCTTCTTGTTGCGCATATCCTTTACAAACAAGTCTTTCCTTGTTTCTAACCACATACCCATTTTCATTTAGCTTATTTTTGAAAATCCATTTTGTCCCTATGACATTCTTATCTTTTAGTCTAGGAACCAGCTCCCAAGTGTTATTCTTTTCAATCTGCTCGAGTTCTTCCTCCATGGCCTTGACCTAGCATTCATCTTTACAAGCCTCTCTTACATTTTGCAGTTCAGCGGAGGAGAGAAATGCTAGGTAGCTTGAAGCTTCTGAAATTGCTCTTCTTGTTTGTACACCTACCTCGTTTTGCCCCAAAATTTGAGATTCTGGATTATTCTTCTGAACGTATCTGGATGA
Organism: Pinus taeda; assembly: GCA_000404065.3. Taxonomy (NCBI): domain Eukaryota; kingdom Viridiplantae; phylum Streptophyta; class Pinopsida; order Pinales; family Pinaceae; genus Pinus; species Pinus taeda. The sequence goes on from APFE030816493.1 coordinate 9,884, forward strand.
AGTCTTTTCTTCTATCCTTATCTGTTTTTCTAGTGTCTCATGGGTTTCTTCTTCGTCATGAATCTGATTTGATGTTGATGGATAGTCTTCGCCATCTTCGAAATCTTCAGATTTTACCTGCCTAGGAGTGTTTCCTTCTTCATCAACCACTACATCAATGCTTTCAACAATTTTACCAAGTATTTTATTGTAACATTTGTAAGCTTTGCTGTGGGG
>APFE030816493.1:10109-67689 GCA_000404065.3 Pinus taeda
AACCCTAGACTATGGTTTGTTCTACACACATTATGAAGATAACTCACTTTCAGGTTATACAAACAGTGATTATCGAGGAAATTTAGATAATTGCAAAAGCACCTCAATGTATGTTTTTTCATCTTGGAACCAATATGATTTCATGGGCATCCAAAGAACAACCAATCGTTTCAATATCTTCAATAGAGGAAGAATTTGTTGTTACCACATCAGTAGCTTGTCAAGCAGTGTGGCTCAGAAGACTATTGGAAGATCTTTCTAATGTTCAGAAGGAGGAAACTACAATTTATTGTGATAACAACTCTACAATTTCTTTATCAAAAATCATGTCTTTCACAAAAATAGCAAGCACATTAAAACACTTTTTCATTTCTTCTGTGAGCTTGTCAATGATGGATACATATTACTTGTTTTTTGTGGTACAAAAGATCAACTTGTAGATATTTTCACAAAGCCTTTGGGAAAAAATGCATTTGAATTTCAAAGAGAGAGACTAGTCATTGTAAGTGCCACTACTTGTACGGTTGAGATTGGGATACTAGGTGTCATAGTTGGTTTTGATTCTCTTGAGATTAGTTGAGTTTAGTTGAGTTGTAGTTCGGTCTCGTTGTAGTCATTTATTGTTAATGTCTCCAATGTAATTCTATCCATTCTAGTTTTCGAGTTCATCCTCTATCTATTTATGCATAGTCGATTATGATTCTCTTGAGATTAGTTGAGTTTAGCTGAGTTGTAGTTTAGTCTCATTGCAGTCCTTTATTGTTGATGTCTCCAATGTAATTCTATTTAACTTGTTTTGAATATTAAGAAGAGCACTTCGCTCCATTCTATTTTTCGAGTTAATTCTCTATCTATTTCCGCCTTTGCATTTTTTGTCACTTATTTAGTTTGGCTTGAGGCTTTCGATTATGCAAATTGTTTGTACAGTCGTGGAATTGGACATGAGCTAATCCTCTAAGTGAAATTACTATTATATGAATATAATATCTCAAGCATAATTAAGCACACTCATCCATAGCCTCAATAAAAATATCCATTGGTAGTATGATAGTAGATTCAGTTGAGCTACGAGAGTGGCATAAGCAGGGGTGGATAGACCATAAAGAATATAATTTATTACAACAAGGTTGATCCAAGTCCAGTGGCACAACCTAGAGTATCATGTGGGAGATATAGATATAGAATCATATGCTCATAGTAGGGATCGAGAGCCATCCTATGGACAAAAGAATCCAAGTTCCAACCACTAAAGAAAGGGGAAGTAGTCTACTAAATTGAGAGCTCTTGCTCTCAACGCCATTTATTGAATACTATCACTGAACTCTTGGAAATATGGGGAATTGTGATTGAACATGTCTTTACCAAATTTCATCATTACTAACATATTAATTGTTGCTCTTGGTATCAAGACATTCTGTGGAGTGTGGAGGTCCTGAGGAAGGAAGCTTTCTCATCACCTCAACACTTTACACATTGTATCAATGTTATGGCACTAGAATTCCATGTCATAGTGTTATTGTTAATGTCAATGTGAGAGCACTCACCAATGGAATAACCACTCACAAAACTAGAATTTTTTGAATTTAAAATTATTTGTCAAGCATTGAAAATTATCGAAAATAAAATGTCATCATCAGGGGTATTATGTCACATCAAGGCCCACTTAGCGAGTGGAAAATTAGAAATAAGATTTCCAAAAATTAGAAAATTATTTTTGAATTTACAAGAAAGTAGAAATATTCAACATTTTCCCGTAACTTTGGCTAAAATTGCAAAAACTTGGAAAAATAATGAAGATTCAACACACTTTGAATGTGAAGGGATTGTTGAAGGAGACCTGGATGGAAAATCGCTCTGCAACGGCTGCGTCAGGGCTAGGGTTCTTAGGGCGATCCCCTCGTCGGCGCTGACAGCTCTGTGGAAAGGGACCAAACGTGGCGCCTTAACCTCTGCAACATACCAGAACTGACGGGGAGCAGGTATACGCCATGAGTCCGCCTCAGGGGGGGGCGTCACAGCCCTCCCCCTCACGACACAAACCGAATGATGAGGTCATTTTCGGGTCGATCGATCTGAATCTGCTCAACCCAGGGAAGCAGAGACACGACAGTAATAGTAATCAGCCTGAAGAACAAGATCCAAAGGAGGACAGCCCAAAGGTTACCTCCTCTACCTGCCGTCCAATAGCCAAGGAAAGGCCGAGAATAGAACTGCCTGGAGATGTTATCGACAACAGAATCGAGTTTATGAAAGACCATGCAATCATCGGAAAGTTTATAGGGTTTTGGCCAACTGAACGAGCCCTAAAGGGCTGGATCGCAGCCAAATGGAAGCCAAAGGGAGATGTCACTCCACAGCTAGGGGCGAAGGGTTTCTTCACCGCCATTTTCTATTGCTTGGAAGACAAATATAGGATCCTAGGAGGAGGGCCGTACTTCTTCAACTCGGCAGGTCTCTACCTCAGAGATTGGAAGCCTAAGTTCAACTCTGACAAAGAAGATCTAACGTGGGCTCCTGTTTGGATCAGGCTTTACTCACTCCCGGATGAATACTGGGAAGAAAAATGTCTAATGAAGATAGGCAACAGAGTGGGACAATACATCAGGGCAGTAGAGGAAACAAAAAACTGTAAGTTCATTTCTTATGCTTGAATCTGTGTTTTCATTAGATTAAATGAAGCTCTTCCGGAATCAGTCACCCTCGCCCATCGCGATGAGGAATGGATCCAACCTCTCGACTATGAACATGTTCCATTCAGATGCAGAAGATGCCATGCACTAGGAAATTTGTTTAGGGACTGCCCCCTCAATGTTAAAACCAGCGCTCCTGATTCCTCTGAAACCCCCCCTCAAGATGGCTTCACCAAAGTTACGAACAGAAAGCGCATGCACAAAAAACCTCAGAATGGTCCAAAGCCCCAACCTTCTAAACCCCAAAATCCTACCTCCAAGAATAGCTATGAGTCCCTAGGCAATCTCTCAGATGATATGCCCCCTAATTCTGACAGCACTTTCGCCCGCCCCTCCTCCTCCACCCCTCCCCCCCCCCGTCCAGTCACCCTTCCTCATTCAAAACCCCCATGATCACCCCAACAATCCTAAGCGGGCATCAGAAAAATCCAGAGGAAATTATCAAGGAAATGGAGATCGATGGGAAACTGAAGGCCCCACAGAACTCGGAAACTCCTCAGGAAGATACCAATCAGGTGCAAAACATGGAAGAAGAACCAGAGAGCATAGATCTACATGGTCTGGATATCATAGAGCTGGAGCTGTGTTGCCAGAAGAAAGCATATGAAAAAATCTCCGATTCTGATATAGATAAGCTGGAAGTGGTCATCTCCAGGGCGTTTCATCAAAACCAGCTCGGTATTCAATCAGGCGGCACCTGGGACAGCAATCAGCGACCAAAGGACACTAAAAAAAGAGGAAGGAAGACAGATCTCCAGAGAACAATAGAGATCAGGAAAATCCTGGTAGACTCGGGTAGATACACGAAGCTGACGAAGTACTACAACCCCACCCAAAATAGTTAAAGTATGAAGCTCGTATCATGGAATGTAAGAGGGCTCAATAGCCCAGGAAAATCTAGAATGTTAAAAAATATGATCAAGATGGAAAAACCCCAGATGTGTTTCCTCCAAGAAACGAAATGCAACAGCGACAGGCTAGGCAGCATTCTCTCGAAAGCCTGGCCAGGGTGCAGATCAGTAGCTGTGGATGCTACAGGAGCCTCAGGAGGGCTTGCCATTGCATGGAACCCCCAAACTATCTCGCTCACAGACTTCCATGCCTCTCACCACCTTATACAAGCGGCCTTCCACTTTCTTGGTACCAACATCCATGGGAATCTATCCAACGTCTACTTTCTGCAGGACGCAGGAAGAAAAAAGGCACTCCTCGAAACCATCGAAGTGCTTAGTAGAAATAGACAGCATCCACTCTGGATCGCTGCAGGGGACTTCAACATGATAACCAAAATGGAGGACAAGGTAGGAGGTAGATCTAGACTGGAGCCTGAGGTTGATCACTTCAAGGACTTCATACAAAATGCCTCTCTCATAGATATGCCATTCTGCAATGGTACTTTCACCTGGAGCAACCGCAGAGGAGGAAAATCCGAGATCGCATCTAAACTGGATCGCTTCCTGATCTCGGATAACGCGGTTCATCTAGGAGGCGACCTTACAGCAGAAATATTGGCTCACTCAGGATCGGACCACTGGCCAATAGCTCTCCACTGGCAGAGGCCAGGGGATAAAACCAAAAGGCCCTTCAGATTTGAGGGATTTTGTTTAACGCATCCAGCATTCAAGGACTTCATCAGAAATACCTGGGCCTCCTTTATCCCTCCAGAAGGCTCAAAAATGTTCCAGCTTCAGCAAAAACTCCGCTTTCTAAAGAGTCACCTAAAACGCTGGAATCGAGAGACCTTCGGCAACATATTTGAGGCCCAATAGGAGCTCAATAAGGAGCTGAAGGATCTCCATCAGGAAGTCATAAATGCAGGACATACAGAGGCCACCTTAGACAGGGAACGACACATAACTACCCAGCTTGAAGAAAGAAGGAAGCAAGAGGAAATCTACTGGAGGCAAAATTCTCGGATACAATGGTTAAAGGAAGGGGAGCGTAACACCAAATTCTTCCACCGAACTACAGTGCAGAGGAGGATGCACAATCAAATTCCCTTTATCCTTAACCAAGAAGGGGTAAAAGTCGAAGAGCATGAGCAAATAGAAGAGGTCCTTCTCAATCACTTTCAGCAGGTTCACCAAGAGCAAGCGGTGGATCGGCAAAGGGCGATTGGAAGAATTACCAGCAACATCCCCAAACTGGTAACTACATAGCACAATGAAATTCTCATGAGCCCAATTCAAGCCCAGGAGGTCGACGAAGCGATGGCGCAGCTCAAGGAAGGTAAGGCCCCCGGACCTGATGGGTTCACTACCACGTTCTTTCATGCTTTTTGGGATATGATTAAAGAGGAGGTCTAGCAAGTTGTCGAGGAGTCCAGGGCTCTACGCTGGCTGCTCCCTTCCCTTAACTTCACTTTCATCACCCTCATCCCCAAAGAAGAGAACTCCATAACTCCTGAGAAGTTTAGACCCATAGCCCTCTGCAATGTCCTCTATAAAGTCATCTCCAAGGTCATCGCCAACAGATTAAAACCCCTTCTACCCATGCTCATCTCTCCGGAGCAATCGAGTTATGTCGAAGGGAGACAGATTATGGATGGCATCATACTCACGCATGAAATCATCCATTCTCTCAAACTTTCCAAGCAAGCCGGTATGTTACTCAAACTCGACCTCTCCAAAGCTTTCGATAAGCTCAGCTGGTCTTACATCCAAAATATGTTGAAAGCCTTCGGATTCTGCTACTCTTGGGTACGATGGATCATGAGTCTCATCTCCTCATCTCATTTTTCCCTTCTTGTCAATGGTCTTCCCTCCCGCCCCTTCAAACCAACCAGAGGCATCAGACAAGGGGATCCCCTCTCCCCCTTCCTTTTTGTTATTATGGCAGAAGGTCTTGGCAGACACATCAAGCAGGCCCTCCATTCTAATCAGCTAAAAGGAATCTCCATCCATAATTCCCCAGCCTCCTCCCATCAACAATTTGTCGATGACACCATGCTCTATGGCTACCCCTCTGCTCAAGAAGCATCTCGACTGAAATCCCTGCTCAATGATTTTTCAGAAGCCTCGAGCACTCATGTCAACAGCTCCAAATCCCAAATCTTTTTCTTCCACACTCCCCCGCCGGTCAAATCTGCTATCACTCGCATCTTGGGCTTCCAAGCAGCTTCCCTCCCTTCCACTTACCTTGGAGCTCCCCTTACAGCCTCGGCCATTAAGCAACCTGCCTGGCGTGTTCTTCTGGAGAAGCTAGATTCTAAGCTCAACCTATGGACCCACCGCTCCCTCAATCTTACCAGTCGAGTGGTGCTAATTAAATCCATCCTTCAAGCCATGCCTCTCTACCTTTTCTCTATCCTTGCAGCTCCAAAATGGGTTTTGAAGAAATTAAGAAACATACAGAGAGATTTTCTATGGGGAAGCTCCGCAACTAATCGCAAGTGTGCTTTAGTGAAGTGGGAAACTGTGTGCAGGCCTAAAAGCATAGGAGGCATAGGGCTCAGAGATCCCGAGAGCAGTAACACCATCATGAATGCCAAAATCTGGTGGCAATGGTTAACTAATCCAGATAAGTTATGGGCCAAAATTTGGACGGCCAAATACACCAACAACATGCCCCAAGCTGAGCTCATCAAATTCAAGCCCACCAACAATGGCTCACTTATCTGGAACGCCGCTAAGCAACATCATCAGCTCATTCAGAAGCACAGCTTCTGGGAAATAAGAAATGGTCAGAGTGCCCGATTTTGGATGGATGCATGGAACCAACAGCCTAAACTTTCCAACGTTCTTTCTCCAAGGATAATACCGGACAGACAGGAGTAGCAGCAGGCAACCGTCCATCAATTCTAGACGCAGGACATGGTAAATGGATTCAGACAATGGTGTCTGAGCAACCAAATAACCACAGACGCAAGCGTGCAGGAGGAAATAGCACTGGAAGAAGAGTTAAAAAAGAGAAGCATCAGATTGGAGAACAGTGAAGACATTCTCAGATGGGGATACCTCCCCAAAGGAACCTACTCAACGTCTGAAGCATACAATCTCATAGGAGATTCCGCCATCAGACAGGACCCTCTATGGGACCGAATATGGAGCTTCAAAGCCTGGCCAAAGATTTCACATTTCCTATGGATGGTTGGACATAAAAATAATTCTCACCTGGGACAAGCTAAGGAGGCGCAACTTCCATGGGCCCTCAATTTTCCACAACTGCTTTAAAAATGAAGAAACTTTACAACACCTTCTGGACACTTGCCCAATCGCCAACAAGCTATGGGATCAGGTAGGCTTCAGATGTCAGAGACGATGCAAAGGACCTGGAGACATCATTGACACCATCCATCACTGGCCAAAAAGTCCCTATGACTGTGAGATCCTTAACTACATGTGGAACATTATTCCTGGCATAGTAATATGGAACATATGGAAAGAAAGGAACAGGCGGATCTTCAAAAACCAAAGCTCATCCACAGAAGAAATTTGGAACAGACTGCATAGAAACCTCAAAGAGACCATGCTTCTGAAATCATGGACCATGGAAGACCTCCCTACCAAGGACAACGAGAAAAACATCCTGGACAACTGGAAGTTAGAGCTGCCTCAAGGAAATGCCACCCAGAGGACAACGAAAGGTAATGACAAGGAGGACAGAAAATGGATAGCCCCACCCACCAACTCTTAGAAACTAAATTTTGATGGAGCATCTAAAGGCAACCCAGGGCCAGCAGGTTATGGAGGTATCATTCGTAATCACAAAGGCAATACCATACAGATTTACTTCAGTAATATCGGATGGGACACCAATAACTCTGCGGAGTTGGAGGGTCTCTGGCAAGGGCTCCTAGAGGCCAAACGTCAAAATCTTCAACCCCTCATAGTGGAAGGAGACTCCCAGATTATCATCAGCATGGTCACCCGCATTCACAATGGCTCTCAAACCAGAAAAGTAGCTGACAGTTGGAGGCTAGAAGCCAGGCTACACAACATTGCACAAGAGCTGCACAACCACAGAGCCCTCTCCTTTCACCACTCCAGAAGAGAAGGGAACAAGGTGGCTGATCTCCTAGCTAATATTGGAGTTGAAAGTCACCATCCTTTCCAAGCAGGAAATTTGGACATCATCCCCAGCTCTCAACAGATTCAGGAATGCAAGAAGCTCCTTCAAAGTGACACTGATTCCCCGGTTGCGGGTGACAGCAGGACTCAGTGGGCTGAGCCACATGGCAACCATGTGCCGCCCCATGCGAATTAAATTCCCAAGTACCTCGGCCGTCAAAGGTTTAATATGGCAGGGTTTAAGCTCAGTGCATTCAATGCAGAACAGTTTGACAGGATGGAGGAATTCAGTTGGCGCTCAGAACAATGGAACGATGATAAATATTTGGCCGGGGACTGCAACAGGCCATTGTCTTTCGAAATTCCTTGCCACGCTGGTGTCTTGCTGCAGAGAAATCTGCTGCAGAGGAAGGCCTGCTGCTGAGCGAGGCGCACGCCATCACAGGCTGCCCTCTGGACCTCTCGACACGCTAACTCCGGGGTTGGCTCTAAGAATTTCGAAAGCGCCTCAGAAAGAAGAGGGGCAGTCTTAGAGGTTAGGGAGGCGAACTCTGAGGGCTGGACGACAATTTCAGAGATGTTGGGGACAAATTCAACGGGTTTGGCAGCGAAATTGGAGACCCGGGTGGCCAGTTCAGAGACGCAGGAGGAGAATTTGGTAGCTTTGGGGAAGGAAACAGAGGAACATCGGGATAATTCGAAGGTGGTGGTGGTGTTTGGGGAGAGTGGGCGACGATTTCTGGCTTCGAGGAGGCCACGCGACTCACTCCAAGCAAATACAGGCGGAAAAGAATTGCCCATGGCAAGGCTTCGTCATCGGCAGCCTTGCAGGAGGGGTTCTGGTCGTGGTTCGGGTCGGGGTCGTGGTCGTGGTGGGGCAGAGAGGGAGCACCACCACTGCTGTTGTTGCTACTGTTATCGACAGGCAGGGGTCAGGCCACTACATGCAGGGAAAATCCTGGAGGTTGGTGGGGCAAGCGATGAGGGGCCAGCCCTCCCTGCGTTCGGCTCAGTGGTATTTACCCTGAGTAAATCCCGGGACAATCAAGGAATCTGCGCTCATGTCTCCGTGCTCTTTACCCAAATTCCGGAAGGTGCTGAAGAGGAAACGCCTCCAGGAGTGGAGGATCCACCCCCTGCAGGCTCTGGACATGCAGGCCCCTTGCCACCTCCTCCAAGTGGGGAAGGAACTTCAGGGAAGGCGATCATGGCCGACCCCTCCACCTCCCAGTCGACGAAAGCTCCAGACGAAGCGCAAGCCAAGTGGGCTGCCATGTGGGAGGGTGTCCCTAAGGGTTAGGGATGGTGCACCATTGTGGAGGAGAAACCTCCTGAGGACGAGTAGCCCTCCAATGCGTGCTCCAGCTGCTGCCAACCTCACTCAGCTCAGGACCAGAACTCTGTTTGATGCGGGTAATATGGTTCGGGTTAGAATTCGGTCTGTTCTCCTGTTGTTTTTGATAAATGTCCAGTCCTTTTTGGTCATGGTTAATGTCAGTGTGTCGATCAGTATCAGTCCCGAGTTGGTCACTGAAGACAGCCCCTGCGTTGGCTGGATCACCTATGAGTAATCAATAAGTCGGAATCTGTTTTTATCATTTTGGATCGGTTTTGTGCCTCAGACGGTCTTTCAGAGGCATTAGGAAAACATGGTGGATGCTACCCCTGCGTGGGAGCCTTTGGGTCAGTCTGCTTCACCCATGGCACTACTGGTGGCCAAGGAAGTCCTGTTAAGTCCAGCTACTCTGTTTGTAAATATTCATATGTACATATAATATAAAGCTTAGCTAGTTTACCGAGAAAAAAAAAATGTGAAGGGATTGTTATAGTCCCTGGCAAGGCAAGGACTAACCTCCCTTTTCTTCACAATGTAACATTTTGTTGTTAATATCATTTTATCTAATAATACAAAGTGGTGTTTGATATTTAACACTCAAATTGTAACATTTTTCGTGAGATTTGTTTTTCAATAAGTTAAAGTTCTACATTTTCTGATTTTTTTTTGAAAAATCAATTACTTGGGTCATTTTAAAATCAACCAAGACCCTCAAGGAAAAAATTTCATAAGTAAAGTTCTCGTTCGATAAGTAGAAATGTAACCTTGAACATAACTCCAACTAGATTTAAGACCAAATTTACCCAAAAAACTAAGCACTTTGAATATTATTTGTCATGCACTACAAAAAAAAACAACAATACTTTACTAAAGCATCATTATTTTCACCATGTATCACTTCTCTTTCCCATTGTGGCCAATAAGATTTTTGTGATATATATTCCTAACTCTATTTATTTGCTTGCACAATTGCACTATGTGATTCTAACATATTCTTTGTATTTGCATAAGTTCACGCAGTTTTAACTTGTTAAGTATTTGAATAAACATGTGTAAGTTATTATATCCTTCAAAATTTGCAATCCCTTGCTTTCATTTTCACGGTTTAAATCGAAATGATTTTATTAGTTGGGCAATATAGTTTTCACATTGCATCCTTGCCTATACTCAAGCCTATAGGCAAGGGTAGTTTTTTTTTCCATGTAGCAAAGCACAACTAAAATTAACATGAAACTTGTGAGAATTAAACATGGGTGGGGAGAATAACAATGATTACTTGCAACCACTTGAGGTAAACTTAATCAATTAATTTATTTTGATTATTTATCATAATTATAAATTAATTAAAAAAATACTTTTTTTGCAAATTACATTATTGACCCCTTTTGAGGCTTTGAGACTCTAACAACTGATGGAGGACAAGTTTACTAACTTTGACATGCAAGTTTCCATTCACTGTAATCTCAATGTTCAATGCTCATCCATAATCATTGCTTTCGATGCTCAATGCTCATTCATAATCACCACAGTTTATGCTTGCTACACTTGATGCCTAATCGATGCGTTTTCCTACTTCACATGCCCACCACATGCTTGATTGAAGAGATGTCTTTGCATCATTTCTTTTCTCAGCAAGAATCCACTTGGAATGCTTCTACTCACTTCCACTATCTCTACCTTCTTCTACCACATTGTCTATCCACTTTCCTAAGCATTTCAATTCCTACATAACATGTGATTTCTAGAATTAATCCATAGCATTCCAATCCCTACATAACCTATGATTTTGAAAGTCATTTGATCTAATTGATAACATTCAGTTCCTACATGGCTCGTCATTTCGAAAATCAATCAATCTAATCCATATTGTTTCAATTCATACATAACCTGTGATAAATTAATTTATGGTCATACCTATATTGAATGAGAACCTAAGATATATACCTTAGAGTTATGGATTACATGAGCATGGAAAATAAGTGTTCTAAGATTAACCAAACCCTTGAATCTATCCCTATGGATGCTCTCACCAATGATAAAGAGAGGTATGTTGTTCCAATAATTTCCTTTAGGGTTAGAATGAAAATATATTCACTGCAACTAAAAATTTTCATCCCCAATTGATGTGTTTGGGTTGTTTCGATCCAATAGTAAAAAACAAATTTTATGATTATAGGCAAAAGCAAATGCATAAATAGAAAAAATTCAAGGGAATGTTTACTAAAGCAAAAGCAGATGCATAAAAACAAATCGAAGGGAATGCTTACTCATAAAATTTCCTCCCAATTCCTCTTACGGTGAGGGAAAGACTTGAAATGACAATGTGTGGGGTTGCAATTATGGGTTTTTCATTTTTTTTATAAGGCCATTAGTGCTTTGGATGATGGAATTAGGTGCAAAGATGAAGGGAAGGGTTGTAGTTATTGCTTTTGCACTACATCTAGGAGCCCAACAACACTTTGAACAACAAGCTTAGGTGGAATCATGTGATACCTGGAAATTATCTATTCCAGCTTGGAGTTGCAATGGAGAATGAACTAACCTTCTTTCACTACTATGTATTTCCATAATTCATTGGAATTTTCCCTTGTAAATATAGGCCAATGTAGATGCCATGTCTATTGGAATTTATAACCACCACAATCACTATCTTTCCCTTCATCACCATTTAGCATATTTCCTTATGTATGATTTTGAAAGGTTTATGTGCTTAGGTCGAATGTGTTAATCCATCTAGACCAAACTCTAAGACCTTCAATTGCAAGTCTTGGAAAATTAATGAGGGAGGCTGAAGAATGATCTTCTGTTATGTTAAAAAAGAGGTAGAGGATCTGCTGATACTGCCAATTGCGATGAGCGATAAATTCCCAGATGCGAGATGTTATGAGCCACATTTTATACTCCCGTTAGGTCCACGATATCACTAACACAACATTCCACCGTGTTAACAAGACCTTCAGCCTGCCGAACCTCGCCGATTGTGATTTGTGATATGATTGGCATGTTATGGTTTGTGGTGCGACAAAATTCTCGCTCAATTAGCGGATTTTGGAGCGAATTTGTAGGATTATGTTGGTTTTGGAGCAATTTGTGGAACAAATAGCGAGAGAACTAGGAGAAGTCATAACTTCTTTAGTTCTTATCCAAATTGAATGCAAAAAGAGGCTAGATAGGCATTTTTTAGGATTCTTAACTCATTGAGACATGTTTCAGAGGCATTTGAGCATTGTAAACACATGTTTGTTGTAATTTTGAGCATAATAGAGAGGCTCAAGCATTGAAAGTTGGATCAAGGAGAAGTAGCCTAGGAGGGGTGAACTCCTCATAAAATCTTTGTGTTGTGTGTTGTATTTTGATGTTCTTTGTTGCTGTTCAACATGTTTTATGTTAAATTGTTTATAAAATTTACATAAGAAACTCTCATGGGAACTAGTTAATTAAGAAAAAATGGTAAATTCTTGGGTTTTATTCTGAATGGGGAATTAGCACAACATTATTAATCTGCTCCATTTTAAATCAATACCTATGTTGAATGAGAACCTAAGATATATACCTTAGAGTTATGGATTACATGAGCATGGAAAATAAGTGTTCTAGGATTAGCCAAACCCTTGAATCTATCTCTATGGATGTACTCAACAATGATAAAGAGAGGTATGTTGTTCCAATAATTTCCTTTAGGGTTAGAATGAAAATATGTTCACTACAACTAAAAAATTTCATGCCTAAGTGATGTATTTGGGTTGTTTCGATCCAATACTAAAAAACAAATTTTATGATTATAGGCAAAAGCAAATGCATAAATAGAAAAAAGTCAAGGGAATGCTTACTCAAGCAAAAGTAGATGCATAAAAAAATTCCAAGGGAATGCTTACTCATAAAATTTCCTCTTACGCTGAGGGAAAGGCTTGTAATCACAATGGGTGGGGTTGTAATTATGGGTTTTGCATTTGTTTTAGAAGGCCATTAGTGCTCTGAATGATGGAATTAGGTGCAAAGACGATGGGAAGGGTTGTAGCTATTGGTTTTGCACTACTTCTAGGAGCCCAACAACACTTTGAACAAGAGGCTTGGGTGGCATCATGTGATACGTGGAAATTAAATATTCCAGCTTGGAGCTACAATGGAGAATGAACTAACCTTCTTTCACTATTATGTATTTCCACAATTTGCTGGCATTTTCCCTTGTAAATCTTGTAAATCTAGAGCAATGTAGATGCTATGTTTATTGGAATTTATAACCACCACAATCATTATCTTTCCCTTCATCACCATTTAGCATATTTCCTTATGTATGATTTTGAAAGGTTTATGTGCTTAGGTCGAATGTGTTAATCCATCTTGACCAAATTCTAAGACCTTCAATTGCAAGTCTTGGAAAATGATTCAAAGAGGGTAAGAATGATCTCGTGTTATCTTAAAAAAGAGGTCGAGGATTCTTTGGCGCAACGAAGCCAAAGAGCATGCTTTCCATGTAATTCCTGTGCAAAACATGGTATGAAAATGAAGATATAAACACACGTAAATATCATCATTAAATTGACTTATCCTCTTATAATGTATTAGTTAACACATAATTAAATATCAAAGAGAATTAACACCCTTGTAACTGTGACACATATGCATTAGAGCGTGTTAAACAAGACTAAAACTATTTAACCACTCATTAAGATTAAATAAGATTGAGAGTTCATTCCTTTAAGAGATCCTTTTGTTGTGTGTTAGAATTGATACAAATGTTTGTAGGAACATCTTGTGTTCGTAAAGAGAAACAAAAATTTAGTTGCCGAACTGGTGAAGGCACGTATGCCTCTTGACAATATTTTAGGAGAATTGAATTTGGGTTAAAGTTTTGATATCAGGTAAAGATGGTTATTATATCAAATTTGTAAATATTAAAATTATTTCCAATATAATATTATTTTAATTATAATATTATTTTAAATAGATAATTAATTTTATAATTGTAAAGTAAAAATTAATTCATAAAATGATTTCCAAAATATAAATGTAGTGATGGAACTGGGTATGGTAAGTTAAATTTACTAGATGTTAGTATTGATGTAATTTTTGATGGACTTCATTAATAGGTGCATAAGAAAGCCTATCTCGTCATCTTTTCAACATATATACCTCTTTTCTCGCATTTGATAACATTTTTTTGACTATAATGTGTTTATTAGGAAGAATAAATGATGTTTATCATATCTTGTGGCTTAACATGATTAATGTGCAGGAAGCGAGTGCATTTACTATGCAGAAATATGTTGGAGGTAGTTGGAAAACATGTAGGAGGCTTGTCCCTTGCATTTACTCACCCACAATTCAATTTTCTCCTTGTATTTATTCACCCACAATTGAATGATCTACTCATAGCTGATGCACTCAAAGATTGCAAGGATCTCAGGGAGTTAGATCCACCTTTTTAGGGATTTTGGAGGGAAGCAACCCTCTTTCCCAGGAGGTTTCCCCTCGGTCATTTTTGGTATAATAAGGAATCCTAAGGGCTCAATAGGATTCAAACTTTTGAAGAAGATAGAGACTACTAAGAGCTAGCAGCTTGTACTTGTCATTTTCATTCCTTACATCATGTACTTGAGCATTGTTTTATATTAATGTGAAGCCTTTTGTTATCTCAAATCTGGGTTTTCTTTAGAGGGTTGAGTCCCCTTGAGTTAGGGCCCAACTCAGAGGCTCTAGTCTCTCTCTTTTGTGTATTTTATTCATGCATTTTCTTTCCTAGCAGTATTTCCTTTCCTTTCTAACAAAATCTGCTTATGAGAAAATTTGCTTGTGCAAGTTTGTTAATCACCTCTCTTATGGGAAGTGTGGTTGGAGATAGTGTGTTGGAAAGCCAAAAAGATTTAGTTATTCTCATTCCGCAATAGTTATATCTCTGGTTAGCCTTCTTTTTTCATCTTTGTTTTCTACAAATTGATAGTTTGTTTAATAGTGTTTTCAAGCATAGGAAGCATAATATCTTATTATTATAGGTTATATGCAGAGTACAAGGTAGATTCCCTTTTAATGCAACAGTCAAACCTTGAATAATTTCATTTTTCTATAATTTGTATTATTAGCATGATCTAGATGTTTGGAAAGATTGACTAACTATTGTGGTGTGCAGGTCCTACTGTTGGATTTCAAGGTGTACCAATATCATTTACACTTCTCAACATACCACCATCTCCTTTCCTTCTCCCTCAACAACTCCTTCAAAACATTGTTCACTAAGAGTTCATTTTTGGTTTGTTGAAGGTCATTACGAGCATTGTTCTTTGTGCAAGATGGGCCCCTCAGGGGTACTAAGCTTGGAAAGGGCCTCACACAACCTTCTTCCACCCTCCATTACCCTTTCCAACCTTCAAACCGCCTTTATAGCCCTCAGAATGCTCACGAATTCAATCTTGTAGCAAAATAGGGAAATCCTATAATAATTCTGTAGCATCTTGTAGCACCATGTAGAATCCCTCAAAACTGGACCAAAATCATCCTTAATGCTTGATTTTTGTCTCCTAGCCTTTAATAATTCCCCTTAGGCTCTAAAACCTTGATTGAGGAAGAATGAAGACCACTTAGGACTATCCTTTCCACCACTGCAATTCATTTATGGAATTAGGATTAATAAACAGGTTCATGAATTGAATAACACAATAATGATTTACATGACTACTTAATGAAGAACTTAATGAACTTTGTTACTAGGTTGATTTCACGCTTTCTAATTTATGCAAGTTAATATTAGGTTTGTTCTTTTTGTTTTATGCTTCTTAAGCTAGGGTTTCCATTTCAATCATTGTTATTTCTTATGCATAGACTAGGTTTCTCTTTGATGCAATATTTACATTTTGTGAGTAGATCAATGTTTACATTTTGGAAGTAGATTAATGTTTGCATTATGCAAGTAGAGTAGCCTTTACATTTATGCAAGTAGGGTAGCCTTTACATTTCTGCAAAGCAGATTAACCTTTCCATTTCTGCAAGTAGATTAGTACTTTCCTTTTATGCAATCTCTTTTTCTTGCAAATCTAGATTCAGTTGATAGACTTGTATCTATATACCTTGGTTTGGTACATTTCCTTAGAGTAACTTCAGTAGAACTTAGCCTATTGTTCATACAACACTACCACCTCTTAATTTTGTACGAACGTCAAGTTGATAATTAAAGTTGGTAGCCTTAGGAGTTGTGACATTCTTGTTGCAATATTGTGGCTCATTACCTTTTGGCGTCATTGTTGGGGAGGTGTCCAAGTATGTGTTGTTTTTGCCTGAGAGTTGCTTTCTTATCCATTTTTACTTTCTCTTTGCATCAATTTTGCTTGGCTTGAAAATTCAATAAAAGGGAAGAAAAAACAAAAAGAAAACATATTTATTTCATGCCTCGTAGGATGAAGGATAACCTAGCAAATTTTCTACCAAAAACCCCCACCCCTTCAAGTAGTCAACCATTACTCTTATTTAGTGATTGGGAACCTCCCATTCTGACCAAAGAAGAGTTGGAAAATCCTTTAGGTGAGTAGCCATATATCTTTTAATAACCCATAGGGGAGGAAGAACCCATCATCACCACACCACTTTCCCAAAACATGGCTAAAAACAAGCATATTGAGATCTTTCCTATTAGAGAAATCAATGGGGAATACATAATGAAGAACATAATATCCACTGCTCTCCCACACTTCCATGGCCTAGCCTCTAGAGACCCTGATACATTCATGTTCGAGCTTGTTGTGTTTTGTAGAACCTATGATTACACTTTTTATGAGCAGAAGCTCAAGTTGTTCCCTTCTACCCTCAAGGATGCATCTTTGAGCTGGTTCATGAGCTTAGAAGGAGGAAGCACCACCACCTGGGCTCAAATGTAGCAAGCTTTTAATAAAAATTACAAGGACTATTGTAGATCAAGAGAAACAAAAGAGGAGAGATTTAAGATGACCCTAGGAACAAATGAATCCTTAGAGGATTATGAAGAGTGATTTCAACTCAAATACATAAGAGCTAATTGTACCCTTCACCCAAAATCCTTCAAGCTTGTACTTCTACGAGGAATTAGGGAGGATTTCATGGTGAACCTTAATATGTTTTTTGGTGGAGACATTTACCAACAAACTTATGAAGATATCAAGACAATATTTAAGAATCATTTTGTTGGATGTGTGTTATATTCTTTCCATGACTAGCCCCAAGGGATGTCGGGGGGTTAGAGGGGGCATGGCTAGTCCCCCCTTCGTTGTGTCAGTTGGGTCATAGGGGGGTGGTAGTCCCCCTTGTCGGGGGGTTTCAGGTGGGTGGTAGCCCCCTTCTATAGGGTCTAGGGAAGTGCCCTGGGAAATTTTCTTTGGACCCTATATTACGTGGGCAGACTTACCTATGGTTTTGTGCATGGATTTCACACATGGTTTTGGGCATGATGATTTTCTGCCCATGGTATTTTGTAGATCCGGTCAAGGGAACTGCGGTTATGTTTTGATCCAGGGTTAATGGATTGGGGTTTATGGATTCTTCGACATGTATATATATGTATTTTAACATTGAAAGGAATATAATGAAAAATCAATCTAGCAGTCCCAGTTTTGAGATCCAGGGGAAAATATATGTGTATATCTATTTTATGTTTTATGCTCCTTCCATTGTTTATTTTCTGTTTTTAGAATTCATATGTAGGTAATTTATGTACAGGGTTAAAACCTACATTTGGTATCAGAGTTGTTTCGGCTTCAAGGGGACACCTTTGTTGCTTAAGGGTTTTTCTCGGGCCTGTGGAAGACCCTATTTAGTGGGAGATCTACGGGATCAATTCTTGCGTGAAAGAAGATGGTGAGCAGTGGAAAGATAGAGATCGAGAAATATAATGGTCATATTTTTATCCATGGAAACTCAATATGGAGGATTTGTTGGTGGATAAAGATCAGTGGATCATGGTAGATCCAGGTACCAAACCAACGACAATGTCCAATGAAGATTGGAAGAAGTTCGATCAGAAAGAAAAGAGCACAATATGGTTGTGTATTTCATATTTAGTGTTGTTAAATGTAACAGAGGAAGCTTTGGCAAAGGCTTTGTGGGACAAGTTAGGGACTTTGTACCAATCTAAGTCTCTGGTGAATAAACTGTTCCTATGGAAAAATTTGTATAACCTAAGGTTGAAGGATGGAGACTCGGTGACAAAGAATCTAAACACATTTAATACTATGGTAAGCTAGTTGTTATCTGTTGATATTACAATTTCAGATGAAGATAAATGTTGAAGGAATTCTAACTAAGTTTGGTCTTCATAAATGTAATTTTGGCATTTGTATTTATTCAAGAAAAGAGAAATTATTTTTATATTATTTGTTAATGAGTTTCTTTCTCATTGAAGTAGGTCAAGCACATGTTTAGGTGCTTCTAGGAAGTCAAAGTGTCAATGTATTTATGTAAGACCCTTAGAGGGCATGTAACACTATGTATAATATTATATAAGGTTAAAGGAATACCTCCAAGCAAATTCAACAAGTCTCCTCTTTGCAACGACATCCTTCAAGGAGCAAAATGATGAAGAATTAGACAAGTCAGCCTATAGTCATGATGTCGGCCTCAATTCGGCTTAAAGGAGGGATAATCCTCTATATATAGAGGCTTTCCACTCCCTCACAACATCAACCAAGCATCTCTAAAATTGGTGAATTATAGAAGCCAAGAAAAGTGAGAAAAAGACAAGTCTAAGGGTCTCTAAGTGAAGCGAAGAAGGAAGGAAGAAGAAGCGAAGTGAAGGGATTGTTTCTAGAGAAGAATACAGTCACACATGTGAGGTAGAAGAGGAAAGTTTGCGGGTATAAAAACAGTGACAAAATAGTTCAAGAATAATTATTGTTTGGGCTAGAAAATTGGCTTACAAGGCCTCCAAAGTCAACGGAAGAAGTCTATCCCTCTAGCGAAGGTGAAAGGACCCTAATTCTCTAGGGTACATATCACACGTGGGAAAAACTAGGGCATCAAAACAATATTATAGTCATACCTCAAGAAATATCTCATTTGGTCAACAAAAGAAGAAGTCTACTTGAGTAAAGGATAGAAGAAGAACATCTCTTCTAAAAGGTGATGAGCCTTGGTATTCCAACAAGAATGTTACAACTCCCAAGGCTACTGACTTTAATTATCAACCTAGGGTTCGTACAAACTTAAGAGGTATCGACACTATATGTGCAACATACAATGTGTCCTTCCTTTGTTGTCATGAGGTAATGGAGTGCATGTACTGAAACCAAATCCTAAACTAATTGCAGAAAATTAAATGTTTGAAATGGAACCTTAACCTATTGTAAGAAAGAAAGTACAAGGGAAGAAACTGAAATCAAATGCTAAAACACACCATTTTCTAACTAACTGCTAATTGCTTCAAAATAATGCTAAGTTAACATGTATGCAATCCTACTGTCCTAAGCATGCAGATTAAAACCATCAAAGCTTCTATTGTTGTGCATGTAAATGAATAAAATAAATCTGTTTTTCTTTTTGTCTTTCTTCATGTGAGAGTGTGAAAGCTAATCTCTTTTGGTGATGTGGCAAGTGGCTTGGAGATGATGGTGAATGGTCAAAAGGTTTGGGAGACAAGTAGGGACATTTTTTAGCTTCCTAGAGGCTTTTTCCTCAATTCGGCCTCAAAACAGGTTTCCTACAAGATGCTACAGGATGTCCTTAAAACCTACAGGATCCCCTGAAAACTTACAAGATACAACTGAGAGAAAAAGGATGGATGTTGAAGGTGATGGAAAGCTTAGGGAATGTGGTTGGTGGATGGAATGAGGCAAGGGAGTTCCTAGGACCACTTCAGAACTCAAAACCAAAGTTTGGGAGATGGATGGATTTGCTCAAAAATCTTGGAGAAGTTTCCTTGTGAAATGATGAAATTGGTGAGGGTTTAGTGAAATAAAATGAGGACCATGGGTGGATGAAGTTGGGATGAGGTTTTTGACTATGAAATCTCCCTATACTCCTGAAACACCTGCACTGCATCAAACATTGACATTTACCCAGAAATAATGCAAACAAGAAGAATTTCAATTATCTAAAGGAAACATAATTTCATGAGCTAGCTGCCTACTTCATGCATGAGGAAAACTTTGTAGAATGATATAAAACATTGATGAGATCTAATGTAAGACTAAAGATAGAAGAAATGGAAATCAAATCCTGCTCTTAAACACTAGCAAAATGTTGACCTAAGTGAGGAGAAAGAGGGTTAAAATGGTTTGATGGCATGGAGGTCAAGTAGAGGCCTAATCCTAGATTTAATGACGATTATTCTCAATTTGGGCTCAAAACAGGCTTTTGTACAGGATGCTACAGTGATTTCCTACAAGATGTACAAATTTACTACAATTCATCGAATGACCAAGAATATCAAATCCAAATTGGATGGGACAATTTTTTTTATTAACTAGTATGTCTTAGGTCCCCATTCCAAGTGGAATCACTCAAAAATACCTCTGTTAACCATGCTAAAAAATAGAAAAACATTACTAGTCTAAAATCTAGAAATTCGAGAACTAGTGAGCTCGTAAATCTAAAAAATGTCTAACCAAATCAAATGCAAATGCAATGGGGTAATTTTTGTTATGAACTATAATGTTTTTGTGATCTAATGCAAGTGGAACCAACTCGATTGAATCTTGTTAGAATGCTCTAAAAAATAGCAGAAATTTATTGTTATTTGCTAAATAAGAGGTCCAACCTTTTAGATTTGGGAATAAGAAGACTAATCCAAGTAGCTCAATGATTACTATGAAATTCCAAAGCTTTTCCAAGGATGAAATAATTCTTGTGATCCTGCAAAAGAACTTACATCAACAATTTAACTCAATCCTACAACAAGAAATCATTAATACTAAATGCAGAAATAGAAAGAAATAAAAACAAGAGATGCATGTGAATAAGCAGTAAAAAGAAGGAAAGAAAATGATACAAATGGGCTCTGAGGTTCCTGGGATGGCCAAGCCCAAGGAAAATCAGAGACCTATGGAGGAGAACAAGATTTAGAAGCTGAACATGACACCAATCTTCATTATTTTCATCAATAGAATTACATCCCTGCAAGAAAATACAATGGAGCTGCAAAAATACAAGTTCTCTCCACAAGAACACTAATGAAAATCCCCCCTAAAGGAAAATTCAACTTGGTACTTATACAAAATTATTAGGAATCATTCCCCATGAATGGAGGAAGCTTTCCCCACCAAAATCCCTTGATTAGTGGATCTGGTCGCTTGATTAGTGGAACACATTCCTAGATTTTCTCAATCATTGGAGTTCCACCATTTGTGCCATAATTCCATAATATCTTATTGATTTATTATTTATTATTGATCCTCTTGTAGTAGGGAACAAGTCCCTAAATTATCTTCTCCTCCAAATCTTCATATTCTGCCCAATATTCTCATAATATTCCACAAAAATAAATAATATTAGGCGCAAATATCCAATTATTCATAAACCTTCCTAATGAATATATTAAAATTAAAAGTAAATTATCTAATGCAAAAAGAGAGGTTTAATGTGTTGAAGGATGGTCATAGGCCTTAAATTAATGTTTAATTTAGAGGTATGGGCCTTAATTTATGTCTAATTTAGAGGCCCATTATACCCCCTGTTGAAAGTGTTGCTCATCCTCTAAGAAACTTAGTGACCTCATTGTGCCTAATTCATGGCCCTGGTGGACTCTCTCTTATGCATTAAGAATCTTGGCTATAAGTTCTGCAAGGAAAAGCCCAAAAAAATATTTGTGCAAAGAAAAATCACTATTTCTTGAGACCATTAGCTTGCCTTCTTTCCCTTATTCAAGATGATTTCTTGAATATTTTTCAGTTTAGCAAGGTCTTCCATATCCTTATCAACCTTCTATTACCTTGTTGCACCATTTGGACACCTATAAATCCTTCAAACTTCCTTTAGATGAGAACTAGGACATCCTTTAGTAATTCCTATCAAAACTACAGGAAACCCTGTTAAAACTATAGGATACTCTTTTTGAGCATAAATGACAGTTTGAGCCTAGGACAGGCCCTCAACTTGACTCTCATGCCTTTTTCCAATTTTTAGGCCTTGGACAAAAGCTAGAAAGATATTGGAGACCTCTTGGAAAACATATTTTCATCACTGCAATTTGAGTTTTGTTTTGATGGTGAATGTCTCATTTCCTTTTTTGCCTTCTTCTTCTCTCTTGTGGCCTAGATAATTGCCTAATGGCCTTGGAGTTCTTTGTTTTGATTAGGTCCCTCTTAAGCTCTGCCATCTTGGGGTTTAGCATAATTTGTTCATTTCTTCCTTCTTGTAGGAACATTCTGTCTTCCTGTAGTAGTCATTCCTCCTCTTTTAGGGTCTTTTAAATGTATGGGAGTGATGAGAAACGATGCAGATAGATTGGATGGTGATGCTAGGGCTCAAAGGCTATAGTGTAGGTTTATGAAAATGGAGAGGATGGATGAATGAAATGGGATGGATGAATGATGAATAGATAATTAATATGAAGTTGTGGTGACTTGTCCTTTGCAAAAATTTCTTTTTTTTTTAACTACTGTCCTCATTCCTTGAAACGATCACCCTTCATAATTTGACTTTTCAACATGGCATGAGTGAAGGAGTGAGCTACAATTAACTAGTTGAATGCGGCTGAAACTATTGACCCATCCTTAGCTTATAAAACCTCATCTCTCATGCATTGACAACAAATTTCTAGCTATAATATGCTCAAGAGAAGAGGTCAAGGATATTGCATACCTGTACCTACTTGATGGTTATTGGAGAGACCTCCATGTTGTTACTGAGTTGATGTGTAGGTGTTGGATGGTGATGGTGATGATTTTGATGCTAGTGCTAAGCTATGGAGGAGCTTCTTCGACCTCTAGATCTCCATGCTGAAGATGACTGCAAATCTCTTGCTACTTCGTCATCATATCCCCTCAATTTTTCAAAGAAACCCTTCCAATTGTGCCTTGTGAATATCTCTAGTATGGGAGGGTGCTAATGAATCCTCACTGTGTTGATGGGTTCCCCCTGTCATTTTTATTTGATGGATGGAGGTTTGTATATGTATGATACCAAATTTAAAAATTTTGTGTATACAATTCCCTTATGCTGTAATCACTTTCAACAAACTAGAAGGTTTTTTTTTTTTATGTTCCTTTCACTTGGAAAAATGTGGGGAAATGTAGAGCCTACCTCCTTAACACTACTTGATGAAGCCAACCTCTATTTTTCCCTTTTAAAACTGCTCACTGCCAATCCTATAGGTGTTATTATGTATCCTGTAGGATCTCAGGGAATCCTGTAGGTTTTAGGACGACTTGTTTTGTCCATATCTCCCAAATAGTAGAATGGATTGACCTGAAACTTTCTGAGCATGTTTCATCATTACTATGCACCTCCCCAAAAAAAAAATTGGTCAATGGATGCACAAATCTCGAGAAAAACTAAAAATGGCCGAAGGTGATGGAGGTCGATTTCTTGGAAACCATCCACTGGAATTTGCTATAATTTCTTGGGCATGTTACCACTATCCATATGCATCTCCCCATGAAACAACCTTTTAAATGGATGCACGGATATCGAGAAAATTTAAAAATGGTTGTAAGTGATGGAGACTGATTTCTTGAAAACTATGCACTAGAATTTTTTGAACTTGCTTGAGCATGTCACCATCATCCATATGCATCTCCCCTTGAAACATCTTGGCCAATGGGTGCATGGTTTTCAAGTTATGGCAATAACAAATTTCTGCTCTATGTATTTTTGTATCCTGTAGTAAGACAGAGAATCCTGTAGTTTTTTAGGACAAGAAGCAAACTGAATGGGAAAAGCTTGAGAATGATGGGTGGATGATGGGCAATGGATTGGCATGGCCTTGGCCTTGTTGGAGGATTTAAGAAAAGGAGGAAAAGGTTAAAATTTGACTTCTTTTGACTACGCTGACCAATTTGTTTCTTTTGGTACCAAATTTTTTTTTTTTTGGTAGATGCATTCATTAGAGAGATATGTGGAGCAAAGATTTTTTTATTTTTTCCTTCTAGGCCTAATAGCCGCCTCAAGGAGGTTTTCAACTAATAGGTCTACCTAGGTGCCTCAAAGGAGGTTTTTAACTAATAGGTCTACCTAGGTGCCTCAAAGGAGGTTTTCACCTAGGATCTTTTCTTTTTTTCTCTTTTTCCTTTTTTTCCAACCCATTGACTGCCTCATGGAGGTTTCCAATCAATAAGCCAATCTGAGGCGCCTCAAAGGAGGTTTTCACCTAAGATTTTTTTTTTTTTTTTCTTTTCTATTATTTTTCATTTTTTTTCTTCTACCCTACCCTACTTGAAAAACAAAATCACTTTCAAGTATAAGAATACTTCCAATGGAGCCATGTGCACATTAGGATGACAAAGAAAATGACGTGGAAGCTTGAAATATATGCTTTGACATGTACCTAGATTTGAGCGATCATATTCTTTGACTTTGATGATGTCAAGTGCAATTGAAGAAGAGAGTGTTGCTGCAACTTAGTGACTATCTGGAACCATATTTCAATATAGTTGTGATGCCTCTGGTCCACTTGTTGATTTGGATAATCTCGGATGTCTTCTTCTACTATGACCTTCAAGTCTTCCTCGTTTTGTTGATTGATCTCTTGAATACATGGAGGATTTGATGGTAACCATGAGGGAGCTTTCTCAATTTCTGATTTTTTTGTTTGCTCTTCATCAAATGCAGTCCATGGTTCTTTGATATTCTCTTTTCAATATTGTTCTTTTGCATGTTGTCCTTCAATGATATCAAGATAATCTCTTTTTTTCAATACTCTTCTTGAGCTATGGTGAATACATTTGATCTCAAGAGGAGATCTTTTGAAGTGTTGTACCTCAGCATTGTAAGTGGGTTGAGCTACTTCAATGTATGGGTTTTGAAATGGTGGTACAGGTAGTTGAGTGGGAGTGTATATTTGAGATTGATGTGGATGGGGTTGTGGTTGTGGTGGAGGTGAATGGTAAGGATAACATGGAGTTTGGTATGGAGGATATTGAGGAAAATATTGAGGATATTGTGGATGGCTCCCATAATTTCCTTGCAAACCTTGTTGCCAAGATTAGTTTTGGGGTTGAGATGGCCAATGTTTCCAAGGAAAGGGTGTGTCCCAATTACTATAATATTGAAATTGCGAATTAGTCTCTTGCATCATATCAGGCTGAATAGGTTGCCATGGTCCTCTTGGAGCTACATAACATTGTTGTATCAACAATTGACTTGCTCCATTGTCCTCTTGGTGAACTTCCTTCAACCTTGGTAATGCAGAGCAACATTTAACATCATGTGATTCTACATGGACAACACAGACAACTTCTTTTTTCTCATTTTGTATTCTTAACATTTCTACTTGTTCGGTTAGATTGCTAAGAATTTTTGTTTTAAAGTCATCAAACAAATTTCCAAGTTTAGCTTGACTTACTGATATTGATGCTGATTGACTTACTCTTGTCTTTCCTCTTGATATGTGTTTGCATGTTTACAAATTTATTCAAATGATAAATGGTATACATCACCTCTACTCATGAGATCAAGGAGATCAATCCACTCATCCCTAATTGTTCTAAGTAAAATGGTTTTAGTGTGTCAGATCCTAAATGATTTAATTTTCCCCTCTTAACATTGTACATGAACCTCTCTATTAGATCCTCAAGGCTCTCATCTTCTCTTTAATTCATTCTAAAGGTTTCTTCTTTAAGATCATGATATTTATCTTTTTTATAAATATCTTTTGCATATAATCTCATGATCTTATTGAATTAGTCCCTAAACTCATGAACCATTTACGAGCTCTATCCTTCAATGTTGCTGGAAACAATCTCAATTTTTGAGTTTTTAATAAGTAACCATAAGATCTACAAACAATTTCAAATTCAAAGAGAAAGTTTTTCGGATCCTCTGACCTTAGACCATGAAATTTTGGAAGAAAATATGGAGGGATGTTCTTCATGTGCACATTGAGATCAGTATCTTGAATGGGAAATTCAAGAGGATCTTCCTCATTTTCATCATCTCCATCCATTTCTTCTACATTCTTTGTTGTCTTCTTCTTCTAATACTTGCAAAATTGGATGGTGGTGTGGCTCTTACTGCACCACGCGATCAAATGGGGGCTGGGATGGTGTTGGAGATTTTTTTTGTTTTTATGATTGAATGAAAACACTGATGCAATGCACTTTCCTATTTTTGAAATGAAATATGCCTAATGAAATTATTTTTTTGTTTTTGAAAAAAAATACAAAGAAATGAATCAACTAGGGAAGAAAAAAATACATACTTTGACACCTCCCCGGCAACAACACCAAAAAGTGATGGGCCTCGTTATTGCAACAAGAATGTTGCAACTCCCAAGGCTACCGACTTTAATTATCAACCTGGGGTTCACACAAACTTAAGAGGTATCGACACGATATGTGAGGTATACAATGTGTCCTTCCTTTTCTTTCATGAGGTAATGGAGTGCATGTATTGAAGCCAAATCCTAAACTAATTGCAGAAAATGAAATGTTCAAAATGGAACCTTAACCTATTGCAAGAATGAAAGTACAAGGGAAGAAACTGAAATCAAATGCTAAAACATAACATTTTCTAACTAATTGCTAATTGCTTCAAAAGAATGTTAAGTTAACATGTATGCAATCCTACTGTCCTAAGCATGCAGATTCAAACCATCAAACCTTCTATTGTTGTGCATGTAAATGAATAAAATAAATCTGTTTTTCCTTTTGTCTTTTTTCATGTGAGTGTGAAAGCTAATCTCTTTTGGTGATGTGACAGGTGGCTTGGAGATGATGGTGAATGGTCAAAAGGTTTGGGAGACAAGTAGGGACCCATTGCTAGCTTCCTAGAGGCTTTTTCCTCAATTCGGCCTCAAAACAAGGTTTCCTACAGATGTCCTGAAAACCTATAGGATCCCCTGAAAACCTACATGATACAACTGAGAGCAAAAGGATGGATGTTGAAGGTGCTGGAAATCTTAGTGAAGGTGGTTGGTGGATGGAATGAGGCAAGGGAGTGCCTAAGACCACTTCAGAACTCAAAACCAAAGTTTGGGAGATGGATGGATTTGCTCAAAAATCTTGGAGATGTTTCCTTGTGAAATGATGAAATTGGTGAGGGTTTAGTGAAAGAAATTTAGGACCATGGGTGGATGAAGTTGGGATGAGGTTGTTGACTATGAAATCTCTCTGTACTCCTGAAACACCTGCATTGCATCAAACATTGACATTTACCCAAAAATCATGCAAACAAGAAGAATTTCATCTATCTAAAGGAAACCTAATTTCATGAGCTAGCTGTCTACTTCATGCCTGAGGAAAACTTTGTAGAATGATATAAAACATTGATGAGATCTAATGTAAGACTAAAGATAGAAGAAATGGAAATCAAATCCCACTCTTGAAAACTAGAAAAATGTGACCTAAGTGAGGAGAAAAATGGTTAAAATGGTCTTGATGGCATGGAGGTCAATTAGAGGCCTAATCCTAGCTTCAATGATGATTTTTCTCAATTCGGGCTCAAAACAAGCTTTCCTACAGGATGCTACAGTGATTTCCTACAAGATGTACAAATTTACTACAATTCATCAAATGATAAAGCAAATCAAATCCAAATTGGATGGGAAATATTTTTTTATTAACTAGGATGTCTTAGGTCCCCATTCCAAGTGGAATCACTAAAAAATACCTTTGTTAACCCATGCTAAAAAATAGAAAAACATTACTAGTCTAAAATCTAGAAATTCGAGAACTAGTGAGCTAGTAAATCTAAAAAATGCATAACCAAATCAAGTGCAAATGCAATGGGGTAATTCTTGTTATGAACTAGAATGTTTTTTTGATATAATGCAAGTGGAACCAACTCGATTGAAGCTTGTTAGCATGCTCTAAAAAATAGCAATTTTTTCTTTTTGTTGCTAAAAGGAGGTCCAACAATCTAGATTTGGGAATAAGAAGACTAATCTAAACAGCTCAATGATTACTATGAACTTCCAGAGCTTTTCCAATGATGAAACAATTCTTGTGATCCTACAAAATAACTTACATCAACCATTTAACTCAATCCTACAACAAGACATCATTAATACTAAATGCAGAAATAGAAAGAAATAAAAACAAGAGATGCATGCGAATAAGCAGTAAAAAGAAGGAAAGAAAATGATAGAAAAGGGCTCTGAGGTTCTTGGGATGGCCAAACCAAAGGAAACTCAGAGACCTATGGAGGAGAACAGAATTTAGAAGCTGAACATGACACCAATCTTCATTATTTTCATCAATAGAATTACATCCCTGCAAGAAAATACAATAAAGCTGCAAAAATACGAGTTCTCTCCAGAAGAATACTAATGAAAATCCCCCCCAAAAGGAAAATTTGACTTGGTGCTTATACAAAATTATTAGAAATCATTCCTCATGAATGGAGGAAGCTTTCCCCAGCAAAATCCCTTGATTAGTGGAGCTAGTCCATTGATTAGTGGAACACATTCCTAGATTTTCTCAATCATTGGAGTTCCACAATCTGTGCCATAATTCCATAATATTTTGTTGATTTATTATTTATTATTGATCCTACTATAGTAGGGAACAAGTCTCTAAATTATATCCTCCAAATCTTCATAATATTCCCAATATTCTCATAATATTCCAAAAAAATAAATAATATTAAACACAAATAGCCAATTACTCATAAACCTTTCTAATGAATATATTAAAGTTAAAAATAAATTATCTAATGTAGAAAGAGAGGTTTAATGTGATGAAGGATGGTCATAGGCCTTAAATTAATGTTTAATCTAGAGGTATGGGCCTTACATTATGTATAATTTAGAGGCCCGTCAAAAGGCTCACTCAAGGAAGGTTTATCTCTAGACAAGCACAAAGAAGGAGGATGAAGTGATGGGGAGAAAAGTTCCGGAAGGAGGAAGTCTATGTGTTGGGTACAAAGTGCAGAATAGAGGAAGAACTTGACTTGTGATTGGAGGACATCCTAGTCAAGGGTCTAGGGTTTTACATTGTTCAATAAGAATATTCAATAAGAAAAACTTACCAAAGGGTTTTCCTCTCTAAGAGAGAGAGGTTTTTCCCTTGACAGAGAGCCAACATCTGTGTTCTTTCCTTTACGTTTTTAGTAGCAGTTTGATGAAACACACACACTAATAATAAGAAGAATATCAAGCTAAGATAAATTTAAAAGTGGTTCACTAATTGTTATCAAGTAGAGAATAATCCTAATATACATCATTGCCCTTCATTCTTCAACATGTTATTAGAGCTAAGGTGACACATCAAGGAAAGGGCATCCCCAGAACACTCATCAAGGAAGAGCATCTACAAAAGTTGAAGGATCTAGCTAATAAGTCTCTATCACATCAAGGACAAGAAGGTCTACCATCTATCTTTCATCAAGGAAGAATACAAATCAAGAAGAGACTTACATAAAGGCACCTACAATAAGATAAAATCAAAGAAGGACCTACATCAAGCTACAAGTCATCAAGCAACTATCATCATCAAGTCAAGTCCACTTGGAGAAAGCAACTTGAAGAACATCAAGATCTAAGAAATGCAAGCCATCAAGTCTTCAAGGAAAAATCAAGTCTACTACATCTCAAAATCTATCAAGTAAGTATATGTCCCCTTCCTAATATACACCAATGTCTTTTTTCAAGGAAAGCAATAAATTGGTAGGTACCAATAACTTTCTTGCATGGAAGAAGAGGAATGATTTACTTCTCAAGGAGAAGGAACTCCTAGAACACATAAAGGGAATGTTACTATTCCTTCTAAGGAACAAACTCAAGCCTTAGCCAAGTATAATAAGGATAAGACAAGAGCTCAAAGGATTCTAATAGAATCCATCAAAGACTCTCCCATTCCTTATGTCTCCAAGTTGGAGACTTCCAAAGAAATCTATGACAAACTAGTAGAGCTATTCTTGGTAACCACAGCTAGAGAAGTGATATCTCTACGAAATGAATTGTACAAGATAAATATATCAAAGGAAGGAATAGCTCCCTACTTCATGAAGATCTTTGAGATGAGGGATCAACTTCAAGGGCTAGGGGAAGTCATGTCTAACAAAGAAATGACAACCGTAGTACTCAATGCTCTACCTGACGATTCGGGAAATTTCACATCAAGCATATCTGCCAAGAAGGAAGACATTGCACTAAGTGAAATGTGGTCTCTATGCAAGACAAAGGAAACAAGACTTAAAGCAAAGGAATATGTGGGATCAATGGAGCAAGCATTTGCTACCATGGCCAAGAGAAAGGGAAAATTTGGCAAATTTGGTCCACGAAGAAAAAACAACAAAGATATGTCCAAAATGTTGAAAATGGCAACAAGAAATGCTAAAAATAGAAATGCTAAAAATAACATTGCTATAAATAGAAGTTTGGGTCCTAGTGTTGGACATAGCAACAAGGAATGAAAAATGGAAGTGCTAAAAATAACATTTCTGGATAGAGTCCAATTTTAGTTAGTCCCTGAACTAAAATTGAGAAGTAAAATTTGAATTTGTTCTTAGTAACTATTTGATTAATAATTAATTAATTCATCTTGAGTTAATTAGTTGTACAAAATCAAACATGAAGTATATGTGAAGACATGCAACAATTTTTCCATTGATTGAGGAATTTATACCTTAGTTAAAGAGATAAGGATGAGTTGTAATTAGTTAGCTCAGTTAACTGAGTTATGTCCAGTTAGATTAGTTCCAATAGTTTATGGAATTAATTGTGAGTTCAGTTAGTTAATGCTTGCATGCATGTAACTGCTGCACTCCAGATAGCTGAATATTCTCTCATAAATAACTCATGCATGTCAGTTCAGTTAGAGACCTAGTTGAGATCAGAGGAAGGGAAAGTGTACTATCAGTTGGAGGATTTTTCCTAGAAAGGAAACTCATCCATGTAGAAGGAATTATCTCCTTCAGGTTTGTGCAGTTATTTCTCAGCCAAGTGAGTAGTGTGAAGTGGGAATTCACACAAGTGGAAGCATTGGACCCTAGGAAAAACTGCGCAAGGATAGGAGGCTTGGAGGGCAGAGGAGAAGGTTGTGAGAGCCTTTGACTGTATATGAGCAATATTGTTTGATTGCAGAGAGAGCAGGTAGCTTAAGAGCTGAGTCTTTTTGTAACTAGAACAAGATTTCTACTTGTATGATAATACAGAGATTGGGGTTTTAGGCTGAGGCTTTCCCTAGGTTATTTCTTCTGTGTTGTGTGTGGTTGATTTCTCATTCTTAGTTATATGTGTTCTCATTGATCTTGCTCAATTCGATTAAGCTTCCACAAAGTTTGTTGTAGAAGTAGATCTTGTATTTTGCTTTAGTCTATTGCACAATCTGTTGATCTACAATGGGAATTTCTACACAAAATCCAATGCTATGGATGCCAAGAATATGGACACTACAAGAGGAATTTTCCTAAACTAAAGAAGGACAACAACAACAAAATAAAAGGGGAATAAGCTCATGTGACTCAAGAAATGAAAGAAGAAGAAAAGAAGCAAAAGAAGGAAGATCCTCTTGATCTCTACTATGACTAAGTCTACTTCTTTACTTAAGGCATTCTTTCAAGGTTTTGAGTAGGATAGGAGCATGTAGGAAGAGAATAAAATTGTGTGGCTAGAAACATCTTCTAGAATATAGAAGCATGAATTACATA
The DNA here is from genome assembly GCA_000404065.3 of Pinus taeda. Taxonomy (NCBI): domain Eukaryota; kingdom Viridiplantae; phylum Streptophyta; class Pinopsida; order Pinales; family Pinaceae; genus Pinus; species Pinus taeda. Next base: position 41,846 of record APFE030816493.1, read on the forward strand.
GAGTTCTAGATACTCATGTACAAAGAGAATTTATAAATAGAACAAAATGCATGGCTGGAAATATCTTCTAGAATATAGGAGCATGGTAGATATAGCTCAAGATATTCATGTAGAAGGAGCATACCTAGAATAGGAACTCATCCACAATGAAATAAATTTGATCATGATTAAGAATCTTAGAAGACCTCCATCATCAAAAGGAAAGAAACATTTGCAGGGTAAGGGTCTTCAAGATCCTATGATGGAATCTTCAAAAGAATATTCATAAACAAAATCAGATGTCTCATTGGGAATCCCATTCATGAGATTCAAGAAAAGGATGATATGCATGCAAGCTAAGATGAAGCAAGAAGGTCCACAATAAGGAAAACCAAATGAAGCTAAGATGACCAAAGGAGAATCAAGATGAGGTATGTATGCATAAAAGTTTAGTCATGTTATAATATGTATATTATTGAGTCATGGGAATATTTCTATAACCTGGTCAAGTAGGAAAGAATCTCTTTCACCAATGACATGCTCAAAGGCATGTACTACAATGCAATGAAGGTCAACAAAAGGAAATATTGACATAAGGAAGTATAATGTAGTTGAGTAAGAAAAAAGTGAAGAAGGAATATTGAATATTCCTAGAAGCAAGCAATGAAGAAGTGCTCTCACAAGGAGCATAAGGTGGTTGACTAATCTATCCAAGAAGAAGCAAGTGAAGAAAGAGATCAAGCATGTGAAGAACACCATGGTCACAAAGAATCACTATCTTACAAGATTCATTGAAAGACATCTCCTGAAAGAAGGAATGACAACTTTGACTAAGAAAGAAAAGATCAAAGGACCCTTGACACCTATGAAAGCCTTGGAGATATGAAAGGTGCAGATGACTAATTCTACGCTATGAAGATGTCATGATGAAGAAGCCATCAAGCAAAAGCACCATTTTTGAAGCAATATCAGGATGAATTCATGAAGGACTAATAGATAAATCATGGGACCAAGCAAGTACAAAGAAGCATCCATGTAAAGAGTAGTCTGAAGCATATTCAAGGTGACAAGGAATAATCAAATGACAAGAGAACCTGATATGTGACAAGAAGGCCACTTTCCACGAAGGAAGCAATTGCATGAAAAAGAAGGAAGGAAAATGATCGATGGATGACATCAAAGGAAGGAAGGAGATCAAGAAGCTGAAGGACCCACAAAGAAGAAGTTGCTAATGAATAGGCAAGTCCCTAGCTAAGAGGGAGTTATAAAAAGTTCCCAATTACAAAGGAACTTGGACAAGTACCCTGTCAGAGGATACTTGGGCATGTCTTCCTCAATTGAGAGGAAGTGATAGACACAACATTCTTGTCTTTACTTTGGAAGAAAGAATGGGAGGATTGGGTAACCATTTGGCATCTAATACTCTTTGAGGATGTGTAAGGCATCCAAGACAAGAGTAAGAAAGAGGATCAATATTCTTTGAGGGTTGCAAACCCAAGACAAGAATAGTCCTAGAAGGTCATACTTAGTGAATACACGAGTGGGTATGTACCTTGGGAGACAATGTTGAAGGTGTCTATAAATCATTGGTCTCGCTAGCATTGTAGCTCATGGTCTCATGGAGAGATGGAGTTGTTAGTCAAGGCCTTGCACTATGACAATGCTGATTGATATGATGTTATAACAGATGGATTGAAAATCTCTTTTCTCTTATGTGAATTCTTCAAGATTGAAAAATAGCCAAATAGCTTGTAACGAGTTATGAATAACTCCCTAGTTAAGAGGGAGTGTTCAAGAAAGTGTAACTAGGTTCGGTCTTCATAAATGTAATTTTGACATTTGTATTTGTTCAAAAAAAGAGAAATTATTTTTATATTATTTGTCAATGAGTTTCTTGGTTATTGAAGTAGGTCAAGCACATGTTTAAGTGCTTTTAGGAAGTCAAAGTGTCAATGTATTTATGTAAGACCCTTAGAGGGAATGTTACACTATGCAGAATATTGTATAAGGTCAAAGGAATACTTCCAAGAAAAGTCAACAAGTCTCCTCCTTGTAACGACATCCTTCAAGCAGTAAAATGATGAAGAAATAGACAAGTCAACCTACAGTCATGATGTCGGCCTCAAGTTAGCCTAAAGGAGGGAAAATCCTCTATATATAGAGGTTATCTACTCCCTCACAACATCAACCAAGCATCTCTAAAATCAGTGAAGTATAGAAGACGAGAAAAGTGAGAAAAAGACAATTCTGAGGGTCTCCAAGTGAAGTGAAGAAGGAAGGAAGAAGAAGCAAAGTGAAGGGATTGTTTCTAGGGTAGAATATAATCACACGTGTGAGGTAGAAGAGAACAATTGTGGGTATAACAACAATGAAACAAATCTTCAAGAATCATTATTTTTTGCACTAGAAATTAGGCCTACAAGGCCTCGTCAAGTGAATAAGTCTATCCCTCTTGCGAAGGTGAAATGACCCTAATTCTCTAGGGTATGTACCACATGTCGGAAAAAATATGGCCACATAACAGTATTACAATCATACCTCAAGAAAGATCTTGTTTGGTCAACAAAAGAAGAAGTCTGTAACTTGAGTAAAGAATAGAAGAATACCATCTCTTCTAAAAGGCTCACTCAAGGAATGTCTATCTCTAGATAAGCAACAGAGAAGGAGGACGAAGTGCTAGGGAGAAAAGTGTTAGAAGCAAGAAGTCTATGTGCTAGGAACAAAGTGCAGAATAGAGGAAGGACTTGACTTGTGCTTGGAGGACATCCTAGTCAAGCGTCTAGGGTTTGGCATTGATCTATATGAATCTTCAATAAGAGAAACTTACCAAAGGGTTTTCCTCTCTAAGAGAGAGAGGTTTTGGCCTTGGAAGAGAGCCAACATCTGTGTTCTTGTCTTTATGTTTTTGGTAGCAGTTTAATGAAACACACACACTAATAATAAGAAGAAGATCAAGTTAAGATAACTGTAAAAGTGTTTCACAAATTGTTATCAAGTAGAGAAGAATCCTAATATACACCATTTCCCTTCATTATTCAACAATAAGTGCATCAATTTGTTGTTTTCTCTACGAGATTCATGGGATAGTATGCTTGTTGCAATAGGTAGCAATACAATTACCTTGTAGTTTGATGAAATAGTTTCATCCTTGTTGTAAGAGGAGATGAGACGGAAAAATACGGAGGGTCAAAATGGTGATGCCTTCTCTATACGAGGATAGTCCCAGAACATAAACAAACATAAGTCTTCAAGTGGGAGATATGAATCTAGAGGGAGTGTAATGTCCCCTAATAATAATAAAAGTAATAAATAATAAATAAAATAAAATAATATAATATAAGGAAATAAATGATAAACAACAAAGAAAAGATAATAATGGTAATATATAAATAAAAATGAAAGAAAAGATTAAATAGAAACATAAATTAATAATAATAAGAAGAATATAATAATAATAATTAATAACCGAATATTATATATATTATTATATTATATATATTATATATAATATTATATATATAAAAAAATAAGTTAAGTTAAAAAAATAAAAAAAAAATAAGAAAGAGTTAAACTAAGTGAACTATAAAATTAGTAAAATATGTAAAGTTAACAAAAAGTAAAAAGGAATAAAATAAGAAAGAATTAAATTAAGAGAAATATTATATTAAGACTTAAAGTAAAGAAATAAAAGTTGCATGTTGACACATGGAATGTGTGCATGCAAACCCCTTTCCGTTGTTTGGTCTATTTAATAGACGATGAGGAAGATGAGATTCATCATTCCTTTATCCATTCTCTTAGGAGAAAAGTGTCGTGAGACAAAGGATTCCCTAGCAGTAGTACGTTGATTGAGGGCTCGAGGGTGGCTAGTTGTAGAAATATTATCTCCAACTGAGCCTACGATTAGGTGGAGATCCATCCCCAAAACTTTGTTGCGGTTAGGAGGATTCAAATAGCGTTCAACTCTGAAATCACAAGTAAGGAATATCATCACCACAGATAAGTTGCCTTTGCTCATGTTTTTTGAAATTCTATGCTAATTAGTTGAATAGTTGCATGTTTATTATAAATCGCATAATTGATCTAATTAGTTGTATATTTAACTTGTGGGATGTTACAAGGAGATATAAATCTCTAGGAAAACTTGTAAAGGTGTGCTGCAAATGCGGAAAGGAAGGGAAATTCAAAAATGACTGTAGATCTAAAGCTCCTAAGAAAGGAAAAGGATATGATGATGCTCCTTTTGTAGAGGTGAAAATAACTTTAGATAAAGGTGGGGATGTGTACTTAGATTCTTCTTCAAGTAAACATGTAGATCATGAGGCATGGTTGATTGACTCAGGTGCATCATTTCACTTCACTCCTCACAGGGAGTGGTTCTGTGAATATGAGAAATATGATGGTGGTGATGTCTTCTTAGAGGATGACAGGAAGGATAGAATCATTGAACACAAAAAAGTCAAGTTGAAGTTGCAAGGTCGAAGGATTAGAACACTTTGAGGTGTTTTGCATATTCCTGCATTGGCCAAAAATCTTATTTCTATAAGCAAGATGGATGATGCAAGTGTAAAAATAATGTTTGAAAAAGATACCTACAAGATGGTTCGAGGAGCACTGGTATTGATGTGGGGAGCTCGGATTGGAACTCTGTACAAGATTCTAGGTAGCAATGTTATTGATGGGTGCAATAATTTTGTGGTTCTTGAAAGTGGAGCATAAAATCTAGTGGTCTTTGGAGAAAAGGCCATGATATGGCATCAAAGGCTTGGACATATTGGAGAGAAGGGCCTTTGAATACTTCATGGTAATGGTATGGTAGAAGGTAGGTCTAATTTCTCTGTGGATTTTTATTTTTGTGAACATTGTGTATATGGGAAGTAGAATTGAGTGAGTTTCCCCTCTGCTGCTAAGAGGGAGAAAGGGATGTTAGAGCTTGTGCACGATGATTTGTTTGGACCCGTGTTAGTTCCATCAATGGGTAAGTCTGTGTACTATGTATCATTTATAGATGACTTCTCAAGGAATACATGGATATATTTCCTAAGGAAGAAATCAGAAGTATTTAGCAGGTCTAAAGAATTTAAGGCTTTGGTGGAAAACCAGATAGAGAAAAAGATAAAGGTGCTATGGACAAATAATGGTGGAAAGTTATGAAAAAAGGAATTTTACGAGTTTTGTAAGAAGTGTGGTATAACACAGAAGAAGACTACTCCATACACACCTCAGAAAAATGGAGTTGCAGAAAGAATGAATAAGACATTAATGGAAAAGTCAAGAAGCATGCTCAGTGGTGTCGTGTTAGGACAGGAATTCTGGGCAGAGTCGGTGGAGGTTGCAAGTTACCTAGTTAATAGATCACCTTCATCAGCATTGGAGGATAAGTCTCCACATGAGGTATGTACTAGTAAGAAACTATCTCTTTCACATATTTGTGTGGCACTAGTGATTATTGTATGTGCTACCAAGGAAAACTAGGATTGGACAGAGTTTTGGACATCTGTGGCTTTGTTGATGCAGACTGGGCTGGAGATCTGGATCAAAGAAGATCTACAAGTGGGTATGTGTTTAACCTATTTTGGAGGTGTAGTTGGTTGGATGATCAAAAGAGAGTTTGTAGTGGCACTTTCAACTATAGAGGCAGAATACATGGCAACCACTCATGCAAGGAAGGAAGTAGTTTGGTTGCAGAGATTGTGTTAAGTATGAGATTTGTACAATAAGTTATAAGGATAGACTGTGACAACTAAAATGAAATTTCCTTGGCAAAGAACCCTGCTTATCATTCAAAGATAAAGAACATTGATGTTCAGTATCACTTTGTGAGGGATATAGTTGAGGAAAAAAAGGTGTTGATGGTAAAGGTGGACACTTTGAAGAATAGTACAGATGCATTGACAAAGTTTGTGAGCACTAAGAAGTTCTCTTGGTGTAGAGAAACAATGGGCGTTGTAGGGATGGACCAATGGCTAAGATCTCCTGTGGAAAGAAAACAACAAGTGGGAGAATGTTGGGTGTGTGTTATATTCTTTCCACGACTAAACCCAGGCATGAATCTATGGGGTTACAAGGGGAGTGGCGAGCTCCCCTTGTCGAGGGGTTTGACGGGGGTGGTAGCCCCCCTCTACAGGGTCTGGGGCAACTCCCTAGGAAAAATTTTTTTTGGACCCTACATTAGGTGGGCGGACCTACTTATGGTTTTGTGCATGGATTTGTCACATGATTTTGGGCATGATGATTTTCTGCCCATGGTATTTTCTAGATCTGGTCAAGGGAACTATGGTTATGTTCTGATACAGGGTTAATGGATTGGGGTTTATGGATGCTTCGACATATATCTATATATGTGTGTGTGTGTGTGTGTGTGTATGTATGTATGTATTGTAACAATGAAAGGAATATAATGAAAAATCAATCTGGTAGTCCTGGTTTTGGTATCCAGGGGAAGATATCTGTGTATATCTATTTTATGTTTTATGTTATCGCCATTGTTTATTTTTTGTTTTTAGAATTTGTGTGCAGGTAATTTATGTACAGGGTTAAAACCTACACATTCTAGGGTTGCAAGGAAAAGAGGTAGGTCTAGTCAAGGCTTGGTCAACTCTTCTCCCTCTTCCTCAACCATCCAACATGATATATGGAGTATGTTAGAAGATTTTAAGAGTGAGATGTTGCACACCTTTGTCTTGCAAATGGATACTATGCAAATTAAAAAGAAGGAAGAGGAGGTAGAAGGGTTATTAGCCATCTTTTTCCCTAGATGCACCTCGAGGCACCCCAAAAATGAATGCCCATTGAATGTCATAGAGGTCTACTCTGTTTGTGAGGAGAATAATGCAATTGAAAAATCTCCCTCTCTTTAAGGCCTAAAAGTTCAATATCAAGGGGTAGAGAGTGGCTTGGAGCAACTTTTCTTCATCAACCAAAGGAGGCCACAAGGCCCTCCACCATATCAACAAGGCATACAAGGAGCACACTATATTCCTTTTAATCCAAACCAGAGTGCACCCTTTCATCCTTGGTATCCTCCAACTCACTCACCTTGGCTGATGCCCTCTCCTTGGTCCTATTCTCCTCAGTATTCTCCTCAGCTTGTTGATCCTCAGGTAGCCCAAAATCCTACCTTGTTGCCTCCTCCTCCACCTCAACCATAGCTACCCCACACTAATCCACCAAGCAACCTTAGATTCCTTCCTAACCCAATTTAAACCCGAAAAACATGCAAGATCAACAAGTCTATATTGAGGAAACATCCTATCCTACTTATGTTGTGGAGATCGAATAGATCAATCTAAGGTCTGGGAAGTTACTTCTAGATGCTCACCCGCTTTCTCCACCTAAAGATCTTGAAGAAGAGAAGGAAGATAGTACCCCTCAATCCAATGTACCTCCCTATATTCAAAGGTTTGTCCAAACTAAAAAACACACCCCATAAGAGGTTGAACTTTAGGGAGAATTGAATAACCCATGTGTTGAAATACCCCTTCTCCATGCATCAAGGATGTTCCCATCTACATCAAGTTTATCAAGAAAGAATGTTTTAAAAGGAACAGAGGAAGAAAAAGAGATGCCCACTGTGTCAATGTTGTTGGGAAACTCTTTGATATAATTCTTGGGAAGGTTATCCCCCCAATGTACTTGGATCCCAGTAGCTTGATATTGGATGTGCACATTAACAGTATTGTAGTCCTTAACACACTGATTGACCTTAGGGTTGTAATCAATGTTATGACCAAGGAAAATATGTTGAATCTCAACCTCCAAGGAGCTTTGAGGAAGACCATTATGGTGTTGCAGCTTGCAGACAGATCCACAATAGCCCCTGAGGGAGTTATTGAGGATGTGATGGTATCCATTGACTCCTAGGAGTACCTCACAAACTTCCTTGTCCTTTAACCCAAAACCAATTTTAATGTATACCAACTCATTTTAAGGAGACCTTGGTTGGCTGCTGTTGATTCTTATATTAGCTGCAAGGTTGGAAACATTATAATTAAAAATGGGCATCTCATAAATCAGCTTGTATTATACCCACTGCTCAACCCTCTGTTGAGCATGACTTGCCTTTGTCGGTATTGGAAGAAGAACATTTTTATCAATCATCCTCCTACCTAATTTGTACATTAGACACTACTATAGGAAGCAGGCAGCTAGATGAGGATGTTCTTATTGATAACTTTTTGTAGAACCAACCTCCTACTGCCTTTCCAATTGATGAGATATTAGAAGAATCCTTATGGAAACTTGAGAAAAACCCATGGGACAAATTGTTCATGGATAATTTTTATCAATACCATGCTAAGATTGTGAACATCCAAAATTCTGAAAATCAATCCTTCCCTCTCAGCAGAACAAGAAGAGAAACTATGCTTTGTGTTAAGAAAACATCTTGATGTTTTTTCTTGGGACTATAAGAAAACGAAAGGGGTGCATCCCTCGATTTGTACCCATCATATCTACATTAAAGAAGGATGTAAACATACACACCAACCCCAGAGGATAATGAACCCTTGCCTTAATTACATTGTGAAAGAAGGACTGCAAAAGTTGTTGGATGCAGGATTCATTTACCCCATTTTAGTTAGTGAGTAGGTGTCCCCTCTTGTTATAGTACCTAAGAAGAATGAGAAGTGGAGGATCTATGTTGACTATAGGGAACTCAACAAGACTACAAAGAAAGATCATTTTCCCTTGCCTTTCATTGATCAAGTTTTGGATGGTCTTGTAGGGAAGAAATTATTTTCATTCATGGATGATTTCAATGGGTATAATTAGATCCAGATCAGCCCTAAGGATCAATATAAGACTACCTTCACATGCCCATGGGGGGGGCTTTGCTTAAAAATTCCTTCCATTTGGCTTGTGCAATGCCCCTACTACCCTCCAAAGGAAGTTTTAAGTAATGTTTTTGATCTTTTTCATGACAGTTGAAATATATATGGATGACTTCACTCTTTATGGGAATGATTTTCAGGGATCCCTTTCCAATATGACTAACTCCTAAGAAGTTTAATTTTTTGTTGAATGTAGGGATTGTCCTATGTCACTTCCTTTCTAGGGAAGGGATTCAAGTTGACCCTAACAAGATTACCATTATCAAAAGGGTTATAGTCCCTCATAAACAAAGGGATGTTAGAAGTTTCCTTGGACTAGCTGGATATTATAGGAGATTCATTAAGGATTTTACTAAGTTGGCTTCACCATTGTTTGGATTGTTAAATAAGGATACATATTTTTTTTGGACAGATAAATGTCAAGAGACATTTGAGGAGCTAAAGGAGAAATCAACCACTGCACTAATTCTGAGGGGTCCCAATTGGGCATTGCCTTTCCACATCCATATAAATGCATTTGACAAAGATGTAGGAGTAGCTTTGGGGAAAGTGGAAGAAAAATTTCCCTATGACATACTTTTTATCAGTAAGAACCCATCCAAAGTTGAACTTAATCACACATTTACTCAAAAAGAACTCTTAGCTGTTGTGCACTCCTTGAACAAGTTTATGCATTAAGTCACTTGGTATCAAGTCTTTATACATACTGGTCATGCAACCATAAAATATTTGACGAATAAACCTCATGTCAATGGTAGGATCATTAGATGGTTATTATTGTTGCGACAGTTTGATCTAACCATTGTTCACAAGCCAAGGAAGGAAATTGTTGTTGCATATTTTTTTTCTAGACTAACATTGCCTAAAGAGAATGAGGAGATGATAGATGATGAGCTTCCAGATAAGCACCTCTTTTCTATTTCACCCTTGTCTCCTTGGTTTTATGACATAGAAAATTTCTTGGTTATTGGAAGATTCCCTCCTAATCTTTCCTCCAAGGAGAAGAGAAAGATTGTTAGAAAAAGTGCCCCTTTCACTTGGATTGGGGGAAACCTCTTCAAATTGGGACCAGGTCAGATCTTGACGAGATGTGTAAGGGAGGATGATGTTTTTGACATCCTCTAAACATGCAATGATGGACCCTGTGGGGATCATTTTTTGCCTGGAGGACAACCTTTAAAATTCTCCAAGATGTCTACTATTGTCTTATTCTACACCAAGATGCTAGGAGATACACTATCAGATGTGATGAGCGCCAAAGGATGGGAAAACATATAGAAAATGATGAAATTCCCCTACAACCTCAAGTGACTCCTGAGCCATTTGAGAAGTGGGGCATTGGTTTCATTGGACCAATTGATCCCCCATCTGGACAAAAGAGATACATCATTGTGTGCACTAATTATTTGACAAAGCGGGCTAAAGATAAGGCAGTAAAAGTAGCAACAAAGAAGAAGCTGGCATATTTTCTAAAAGAAAACATATTTTATAAATTTGGATTCCTAAGAGAGTTGGTCAAAGGGCTCAATTCACTTCAAATGTGATTAAAGGAATCATGGAGTCATTTTAATATTAGTATTGTATAAAATCCTATTAAATACCATTTGAGATATATTAGTCTTTCGAAAGTTATAAAATTTACCTTAACTTATTTCAAAAATCTGTTGACTATGGATTCAACCATTACTTATTATTGATTCACTTTATGTTGCATACCAAAAAAATATAATATTTCGCAAAATTATATATATATATATATAAACCATAGATTCTTGCCATCATGGCATGCACACATCGATGTGAGTCTAAGGCAATGTAATATAACCCATTCAAATGGGGTTTGCATTGCGCGAAAACAAATAACATCTATGTAAGAACTTTTAAGGCTTAATTTTAAATTTAATAACATTAAATACTTTGTACTTGTTTATTAATCTCCTTTCTCACTAGATTATAACTTAAACATTAGATGCCTACAAAGGTCTCAAATTACTACCCTTGCTGTCATGTCCAGTGTAAGGTGGCCATTTAATTGATGGTTAATAAATCATAAAACATACGAGGGAATCCTAATAGTGGGTGTTCATTCTGTTCTAGGAGGCTATTTATGCTAAAATCTAAATAGATGAATAAATCTGTCAAATGTCACGAAGCATATCTCAGTAAAAACATTGACACAATGGTTATATTTGTGGAGGTGCGGGTATATTTGGACCAGTAGGAATTGCGGGAAAATGATGACGAATTAGCAATGATATCTCAAAGTAAACTACTAGAAACTGCCATGAAATGAGGCAAGTTATTTTCTGAAACTGCTTAACCGCAATCAAATGGTTGGTTAACATATTGTCAACATGCATTAATAGTGCAACTCATGAAATAACTCAAATCTCAGGGATTTAGACTTATTATTTTGTGTTTTCACGATATCTCTAGACACAACTTTAAATGTCACACGTGCGTGAATATTAGAAATCGAGTATGAACTAATGAAATTTGACAAATCGAGTATTGACTAATGAAATTTTGTCGATGGAAACTTTAGAGGTGCATGTTGAGTTTTGATGTCACAAAGGAGTAGATTACTAGAGCAAAGAAGTTGTAAATGAAGTATTATTTTCTTGTTTGATAAGCTTATAGAAGGCAAAGTTGTGATATTGGAAAAGATCTTGTCATATTCAGTTTCCCAGCATTCAATTTTATTCAAGCTTTATCTTCTTTTCTTTTTTTTTAAGTGTTTTTGCCCTTTTTTGGGCCAAGGCTTGTAATTTCACCACAATAATATAATTATTTGTTAATGGGAATTATATCCATCTTTAAAATATTTGACATATGTTTAGTCTTCTATATGGGTTTGTTCAATCATTTTCTTGGGATTTCTGATAAGAAGAAACATGTGGATTCGCAAGTGCCAAGCATGGCAATCAAAAAAGAAAGCTTTATTTTCGAGTAAGTCTTACTCAGCCTCTGTTTCGAATGTTCAGTGTTTATTTTGGTATCAGAGCCATACCTCGATTCTGTTCGTTTGAATTCTATAGACAGAGTCTGAAGATAGCCAGGTAGCCTTCGAAAAGTATTTCGTTTTACGAATACTGAGTAAATAAACGCTACTTCAGTCAATCTCTGGAATAGAATTAGTCCAACTAAGTATGGCAAAATTTTTGAGATCTTTTTCTACGATAGATAAATCTTCCATTTCTGAGGTAGAAAATAGATCCCAGGAAACAGATATAATTGAACATGAAAAGGTAGAAGACCCAGAAAATTGGAATCCCCCGGCTTTAAACACAAAAGAAATTTATCCCGTTCCAGTAATGTTCAAGTTAACAAAGAAGGCCTATTTCAAAGAAATCGAGCTGAAAGTTAGAATTAAAGGTCCATCTGTTCAAATTATAGGTCTGAATTTGTTTTCTGATGAAGAAATTAAGAAGTTCAGAAAATATCATGTAGAAAAAAGATTCTTTTATCTGCATTTTGGAGGAATAAGGATAGGGTTAGCCCCTCTGGTTCGTAGAGGCTTAAATACTCCTTGTATAGCAGAACTCTTTGATACAAGACATAACATATATGATCATGCCCGAATTGGTACTATCCAAGGGAATCTTTCTTCGGGATGTCAATATGGAACAATCTTTCCTGACTATGCAATTAGCTTAACATATGTCCATCTCAAAGATTGCTGGAAGATACTAATAGGAGTTCAGGGTCTCTCGATGGTTGATGACAGTGAGTGTTTGTCAGTAATTGTTCAAACTTCATTCCAATTGACAAATACAGTGTATCCAAAGCTAAAACAACCAGTATTAAGAGATTGTGTTGTAGTAGGTGTAGGCAATGCGCAAATTGAAGGAGTTCATTATGATAAAGAAGCCTTGCCTAGTGATTGGTATATACAATATAAGTCTCTGGCTGCAGATAGTTCAAATAAATTGGTCAAGAGAATGTATGTAGCAGATAATTGTGTAAAAATCTTGCCGAGTCAACCTTCAATACCAAGACCAATTGCTTTGCCAGAAAAACATGTCTTACCAGCCCAAAGGGAACCAGTCCTTACCAGTGGAAGAAGGTCTTTTTATCGTCAGATCGCTATACCAGAAGAGCCTAGTACTTCCACTAGTACTCCAAGGTCTGATACTCAGCTATACATACCAGAAGAAAAGCCATTTTTAGCTGTCAATAAAATGTTTAGAACATATGTACATAATTTCCCACCAGTAGATGAATTTCAGTATGCAGCTAAGAGATATGTAAAAGGAGGAAAATGGCCACCAAAAACAAAGTTTTGTACTACTTCATCTTTTTCAAAACAACCACCTACTAGAGCTGACTGTGCTCCATTATTAGAACACAATTCACAAAATCCAAGTGATATGGATCAAGTACATCAGATAGGAAATTATCTGACCACTTGGTGTGCTTATGCCGAAGATGTTCTAGATGATCTAGGTGAACAAGCTGAGCTTATTAATGCAAATCTGAAATTACTATATGATGAGCAACAGAGAGAGAAACAAGAAAAAGAAGAAAGGAGAAGAAGAAAACAAAAGAAAAAGGCTAGAGAAATTCCAAAATTTCATAGAGATATGTCTGTCCCTAATCATTGGGATTTAGAAGAAGAAAGCAAGGAGAAATCAGAAGAAAATACTTCTACAGATGAAGGTACTTCTAAAGATACTGGGAAGTTAACCAGTGAATCCAAGACCTTCAGAGTTCACAAACCTTTTGAGTCAAAGAAAGAAGTGATGACTTTGTCTGAAGCCGCCTCTAGATTTCCATCCTTTATTTTGCCATCTATATGTAACCAGAATAAGGCACATATATTTAGAGAAGTTGCTAAGTATCCTAGAATTGAAGAAGACCTGTCAGCAGCAAACGCTAGTGGCTACATTCTAGATCTAGATAATTCTTCTAACCCAGGAGAATCTATTAGAATATGGATAGGAGCCCTATATCAGATGCAGGTTACAACAAAACTGGATAATGTATCTATTATACTTTTAGCAGAGAAAAGAATGGCAGGAATGGTCTACGACTGGTGGATGGGACCACCTCCGGAAGAAAGAATTGCCGTCATGGAATCAGGATTAGCCACTCTAGAAGTGCTACTTAAAACACAGTTCGTTCCAGAACCGATTGATGAAAGAAAACAACTTCTAACTGATCTTAGCAGGATGGAATTAAAAGATCTAAAATATTTAGATCAGTTCAGTAAAGATTTTATGGCTAAGGTTTATAAAGCTAATCTTTCAAATGATGTGGCTCAGAAAATCGCATACTTGACAAAAATACCAGGCAATTTAGGAGACCTCATAATGAAAGATATAGAATTGCAATATAAAACATTAGAGCAAATATATTGGGTGGATCTTCTGTTTAGAGTTTCAGAAAAGGTTAAATATTTATGTTGGCAGAAGAAAGCTAATGATATTACTCCAAGCTCCAATGTTTGTCAAGCAGTATTGCCATGGACACCTTTTAAGAAAAGAAAATCAAAGAGGTATGGCAAATACAAACCCAAGAAAGTCTCTAATCCAAGAAAGCCATTCAGAAAATATAAATTCTTGAAGAAAAGAAGAAATCCAAGAAACAATAATTGTTGTTTCATTTGTAAAAAAGAAGGACATTTTGCAAGAAAGTGCCCACAAAAATCATCCAGTGCTTTAAAAGCCTGTATAGACATTCAAGATTTCCAGGATGATTGGTCAATTGTAAATTCAAATGATGAAGTTTCAGATGTCTATATTTTGACTGAAATATCAGATGCCGAAGCAGAAGAAGACGAAGAAACTGTACAAAAAATGAATGTTTGTAGGTCATGTTCCGATGACGAATGGTCAGACGAAAAGCATTATAGTGAAGAAGAAAGTAGCACAGATTATGATGTTACCAGCGAAACCTCATATGATTCAGACAATGAGTCTGTAAGCACTGCTTCATTATCAATCAGGCAAGGTAAACAACCTATGCCACCCTACCCTCAGATAAATGCTTTTTGTCCATTCGAGAAGAAAACAACTATTTCCACAAGTTTACCTCAACCAGAAATTAAGAGAATAGAAGAAAATGGGTTGTTAAAAAAGATTGTCAAAACAGATAGCCTCATTTATATCCCGGTTCAGGTTCAAGTAAGAAATGAATGGATTTCTGTTGATGCTTTTGTTGACACCGGTGGATCAAATAATTTGGCTAGACCCTCTTTATTCAAATCACTGTGGAAACCACTTAAAAATATTTTGGTTTCAGAAACCATAGGAGGATCTGTGAATCTAACACATTATGTTGATAATATCTCTTTAAAAGTGGGAGGGAGTATTGTTAAGATTTCTGCAATTCAGCATTTTGATCCTTCAGCAAGTCTTATGTTGGGAATGCCATTTATAAATTCTGTTCTTCCAGTTACAATCAGTCAAGATAAGCTGGTTATTAATTTAAAAAAGAAAGCTATTGCTGTTCCTAGATTGTTTATTGCAAACTCTGAAGCCAGGAAAGAAAATAGCCAGAAAAGAATAGGAACCAGAAAACCAAAACAAGATTCTGATGATTGGCAGGAAGTATTACAATTCTATGAACAAAGAGCAGAATCAAAAACAAAACAATTGGCTTGTATAGATCCCAACTGGTCAAAAGAACAAAGTAATATCTATCAAAGATTGTTGAAGAGTTGTTCTGAAAACCCACAACAGTTTTGGCTGACAGAGAGCCCGATGCAAGAAATCGTCACTTTGCATGATAATGGCGTAAAAGGTAAGATGATTCCTTGTACCCCAGCAGATGAGCAAGAGATAAAGAAGCAGATAAAAGAATTACTACAGATGCAGCTTATTGAGCCCAGCGAATCTCATTATTCTTGTTCAGCATTTCTTGTGAGGAATCATTCTGAAATAGTAAGAGGTAAGCCAAGAATGGTAATAAACTACAAACCTCTTAATGTTATTACTCAAAGTTTTAACTATCCATTACCAAGACCTGAGACAATCATGCAGAAGATTCAGCACAGCAAAGTGTTTAGTAAGTTTGACATGAAGTCGGGATACTATCAGATTCAGATCCAACCAGAGGATAGGCATAAAACCGCTTTCATTTGCCCAGCAGGATTTTATCAGTGGAAAGTGGTACCATTTGGTTTAAAAAACGCCCCCGCATTCTTCCAGAGGAGAATGGACTATATTTTTGCTAAATATGATTTTATAGTCACATATATAGATGATATTCTTGTACATAGCCCAAATATACATACTCATTTAGAGCATTTAGAAATTTTCTTAAAAGAAGTTCAACAGCATGGAATAGTCTTGTCAGAAAGAAAAATGTCTCTGTTTCAAGAAAATATGGATTTTCTGGGAATTAATGTTGCTAATGGAGCAATCCAAATGCAACCTCATGTTTTAACTAAATTGACTCAGTTTCCTGATGAATTGAAGGATACCAAGACCATTCAAAGATTTTTGGGAGTCTTAAATTATCTTCACAAATACATTCCAAATCTATCAAAAAAGACAGCACCTATCAGAAAACATGAAAAACAAGGTTGGTCACAGGAAGCAACTGAAGCCGTTAAAAGTTTGAAAGAAGAATGCCAGCATCTACCAAAACTTCAACCACCAGGTGATGGATTACTTATTCTGCAGACAGATGCTTCTTTAGATTTTTGGGCTGCCGTTTTATTAGAACAAAGAAGAAACAGTGAAGGTAAACTTGAAGAGAATCTTTGCGGTTATGCTTCTGGAGAATTCACATCTAGTCAGAAGAACTATTTCATTGCTGAAAAAGAAACATTAGCTATCTTCAACGGGATACAAAGATTTGAGGTATATCTTACACCCGTAAAATTTTTAGTCAGAACAGATTCCAGAAATTTCAAATATTTCTTATCTGCCAAAATTTCAAGGCAAATTGCTAAAGGCAGAATATTAGCTTGGCAGATTTGGTTCCAACAGTTTGAATTTGAAGTTGAATGGATCCCAGGTAACTCAAATTTTCTGACAGACTCCTTGACAAGAGACATGAACAAAATGTATATAACTTGTAAATATTCAGTTTTCGAAATTCCAGGTAAAAAACCAGAAGATGACAGTTTTGCCACTTTTGTCGATAGATTCAGAATTTTGGAAAGCCATGTCAATTGGCTGACTGATGAAATAAAAAAGGTGGTAGGACTGAGGCTTAGAAGAAACATGTGGATTCGCAAGTGCCAAGCATGGCAATCAAAAAACTTGGGTATCTCCTTGGGCTTAGATGACAACTTGGTAAAAATATTTTCTTTACCAAACATGAAAGTCAAACTTTATTTCAGAAGCCTCAATGATCTATGGTCTAGCGTTACACTAAAGAAATGATCTGGACCCTCATGATTTTAAATTATTATCAGATCATAGGTGGTGTAGATTTTGCATTCAGCCTATTCACAGGTGCTAAGATCTTAGATCTTGAAGAAATACCCATAAAGGAAGAAATGGTAAAATATTTGGTTTCATTAAAAATTCCAGATATTTTTGAAGAATTAGAATCAGCATTTCTCCAAAGGATTGATGAAAACTATGCAAATACTGACTCTTTCCCTCAATACGAGATTTTTGAAGGTTTTGCAGATTGGGAAATTAGAGGAGAAAAATGTACAAAAATTCCATCTACCAGAATCTCCCAGTGCATTCAGCGAACAGTGCAGTATTTGAAAACATTTTCATATCCTTGGGATTTTCATAGTCTAAGGATCCGAGATAACATTGAACCAAATCCTTTCAATCAAATCTTTAGTTATGAGAAAATTGGTAATTTTGAAACAGGTAACAATCAGGAGCTTATTAAGCAGCATGCCGAATGTTTTCACGAATTTGGAAATTTAAGATTGACAGAGAAAGTGCAGATTCTCAAGAAATTAGATGAATTGCAAGGTCAGCCTAAAGCACTCAAGTTTATAATTAATCAGAAGGCGTTAATAACAATCTCGGTCTCACATCCAAATTGGAACAACAATGTCATCCATCTCATAAGCCTGATGATTTCTAAAAGAATATGTACATCAATGATATTTGAATTGGGATGGCAACATAAAGATGAATTAAATGAAAATTGTCGGTTATGGATACAACATTCAATTGAAAGTTCCACAAATATGTTTCAGATTTTCAAGTGGGAACTTTTGGATGGTGTTGAACTGGCAGTACAAAAATCACCTGCAACTCGTAGTGCTTTTAAAGATTCCTTTCTTGACATAGACATAAGTGGTCTTCCGTTTTTGAACAAGTGGGAAAAACAAGAAGCACAGTATACTCCACAACAACAGGGCCTACACAAGATAAAAACGAATCTCAGCAAAGGGGAATCTTCATCAGCAGCATCTAGCCGGACAACAATAATACAAGAAAAAAAAAAAGTAGAGATGACAGATGCGCAAGATCCAAATGAAGGAATCGATGAACAATACAATCGGGTCATGGCCAGGTACTATCAACAACAGTATGATGATTACGAACCGTCTCCAGGACCATCCGAAGAGGATCTTTGGGAAACAAGAAGCCCTACATGGTAGAATCTTTGTCAGCAATGTGATAAGGTTGATCACATGTTGTGACAGGATTCTTTTGTACAGAAAAGAATTGAGTAGACACCGTCGGTGGATAAAGATACCGACAGGACCCTCAATTATTTTTCTTTTGACGTCAGTGTTAGATAGGTATAACACTATATAAGAGAGTATTGGGAGATCGTTAGGATCATCCTGAGCATTGAGAGTGTTTTGAGTATGTGTAAGTCTGAGTTTGTAATAAGCTTTGTATTCTCTTGTTTTTATTAATATACTACTTGTTGATGATAGAATAAGATAATATTTAACCAAAACTGTCATGATAAGTGTTGTAGTGGCATTTGAAAGGTTTTCATCGGTTAAGTATTCAAATTGACTTTGTTCTAGAATTTTCTAATCTCATTTGGAAATTTCTTATTTAGTTTGGCTTGAGGCTTTCCATTCTACATATTGTTGGTACAATCGTAGAAATGTACATGAGCTAATCCTTTAAGTGCAATTACTATTATATGAATATCATAACTCGAATGTAATTAAGCACACTAATCCATAGCATCAACAAAAATATCCACTGGTAGTATAGTAGTAGAATCAGTTTGAGCTACAAGAGTGGCATAAGTAGGGGTGGGTAGACCATAAGCAATGTCATTGATTGCAACAAGGTTGATCCAAGTCAACTAGCACAAGTAGTAGATACATACTTGGAGTATCCAATGGGAGATCAAGAACAATCATATAGACAATGGAATCTAGGTTCCAACCATTGAAGAAAGGGGAAGTAGTCTGCTAAATTGAGAGCTCCTACATTCAACGTCATTTGCTGAATACTATCATTGAACTCTTGGAAAGCTAAATAATTGTGATTGAACATATCTTTACCAAACGTCACCATGCCTAACATATTAATTATTGCTCTTGATATTAAGACATTGTGCGAAGTGTGGAGTTGCTGAGGAATAAAATTTCCTCCACACCTCCACACTTTACACAACATATCAATGTTATGGCACTAGTAGTCCATGTTAGTGTCAGTGTCATGTTAGAGCACTCACTAATGAAACAACCCCCCCTCAATTACGTAAAGCACCTGCTCAAAGCATTGTGTCAGTGTCAGTGTTAGAGCACACACCAATGGAATAGCCACTCACAAAATTAGCATTTTTTGAATTTAAAATTATTTGTCAGGCACTAACAAATATTGAAAATAGAACCTCCTCCATTAGGGGAATTATTTCACAACAAGGCTCACTTAGCGAATGGAAAATAAGAAATAAGATTTCCATAAATTAGAAATTATTTTTGAATTTATAGTGACATAGAAATAGTCAACATTTTCTCGCAACTTCTGTTAAAAATGCAAAAACTTGGCAAAATAACGGAGAGTCAAAAACACATTAAGCGTGAAGGGAGTGGGACTAGTAACCTCTTTTGTCTTCACAATGTAACATTATATATTCTATTGATTGTTAATATCATTTTATGTAATAATACAAAGTGATGTTTGATATTTAACACTTAAATTGTCACATTTTTGGTGAGATTTGTTTTTCAGTAAGTTAAATTTCTACACTTTCTGATTGGTTTTTGAAAAATTAATTACTTAGGTCATTTTAAAATCAATGAGAGCCCTCATGGAAAATTTTCCATAAGAAAAGAAAAGTTGTCGTTTGATAAGTAGAAGTTTAACCTTGAATGTAACTTCAACTAGATTTAAGACCAAATTTACATGGAAAACTAAACACTTCGAATATTATTTATCATGCACTACAAAAAAAAAATTACTTTACTAAAGCACCATTATTTTCACCACGTATCACTTCTATTTCCCATTGTGTCCAATAGATTTTTGTGATACCTATTCCTAGCTCTATTTATTTGCTTGCACAATTGCACTATGTTATTATAACATATTCTCTATATCCTCGTAAGTTCACACAGTTTTGACTTGTTAAGTATTTGAATAAACATGAGTAGGTCATTATATCCTTCAAAAGTTATCATCCCCTTGCTTTCATTTTCATGGTTTAATTCAAAATGATTTTATTAGTTGAGCAGTGTAGTTCTCGCATTGCATCATCAAGCTTATAGGCAAGGGTAGTTTTTTTTCCATGTAACAAAGCACAATTAAAATTAACATGAAACTTGTGAGAATTAAACATGGGTGGGGATAATAACAATGATCTTTTACAACTACTTGAGATAAACTTAATCAACTAATTTATTTCGACTATTTATCATAATTAAAATTATATATATATATTATATATATATATAATATATATATATATATATATATAATATATATATTATAATATACTTAAGATATATACTAATGAAGGATATGTTTATTGACTTTGACATGCAAGCTTTCACTGACTATAATTTCAATTTTCAATGCTCATCCATAATCATTGCATTCGATGCTCACTGCTCATTCATAATCACCACAATTGGTGCTTGTTGCACTTGATGCCTAATCGATGCCTTTTCCTACTTCACATGCCCACCACATGCTTGATTAAAGAGATGTCTTTGCATCATTGCTTCTCTCAGCAGGGATGCACTTGGAATGCTTCTACTACATTGTCCATCCACTTTCCTAAGCATTTCAATTCCTACATAACATGTGATTTTTGGAATTAATCCATAGCATTCAAATCCATACATAACCTATGATTTCAAAATCCATTTGATCTAATTGATAACATTCAATTCCTACACAGCTCGTCATTTCAAAAATCAGTCAATCTAATCCATAATATTTCAATTCATACATACCCTGTGATTTTTGAAATTAATTTATGGGCATATCTATGTTGAATGAGAACCCAAGATCTATACCTTAGAGTTATGGCATGAGCATGGAAAATAAGTGTTCTAGGATAAACCAAACCGTTAAATATATCCCTATGGATGTACTCAACAATGATAACAAGAGGTATGTTGGTCCAATAATTTCCTTTTGAGTTAAAATGAAAATATATTCACTGGATTTAAAAAAATTTCATGCCAAATGATGTATTTGGGTTGTTTCGATCTTGTTAGTTGGAATTTACGACTGCGGACAGAAGTATCTTCTCTAGACCTAGTGGCTTAGTCTAGAACAACATAAAGCAAAGAATATAAAGTTTCCCTTAGAGAAAATGAAGAATGGAAAGAGACTTACTTGGAATCTTTCACAAGCTCTTCTCGCCTCTCGGCCTGCAAGCTCCAATCGTAGCTCTGATTTCTATAATTAGAACATGCACATACAATCAACACAAGCCAAAGATCTACGACATCGATGTAGCATTATCCAATCACTCTATTCAATGGATCAACATAGCATTGAAATATATTAATGTAAACATAAAATAACACATATAGGAAAATGATATACTCTTTGTATTAATATGAAAAGTAGAGAGTTTACAACCAAAAATGGAAGCTGATCAGAGATATCTCCAAGTTGACTTGTCATTCCTTGTCAGAAAGAACACCTCAATGTCACCCTAATGCATGAAGATGACATCTCTATAAGGTTCAAAGCATCAACATGAGGGTATGATTAGTCTCCTAAAGCCAACCCTGATGTTGTGGATGGTTGTAGCGTTATAGGAGAGTGTGGTAGTTTAGGAGTTCTTATCCATTTACCAATCTAGGTCAGAGATCCACTCTTTATGGGAGGATGAAATCAAAGGATAAGAGGTGAAATATCCAATGTAGGATCAGATAGGATTCAAAGTTCTTATCCAAGGTAAATGGTTGTAACAACTCTTTGAAGCTTCTGGAAGAGGAAGCTTTGGGATTCTTCTTATTTTTCCTGAATTTCTAGAATCAACACACCCCCAACAAGGGAAAACTTTTTGTTGATCAACGTTGGTGCAGAACTGGGCATCCTGTTATTGAACGCAGATCCCTAAAGGACCAAGGTGTGTTGGGCTTTAAAAACACTGAAATGAAGAAGTCAGACCCATAAAATCAAGGATTTGGAAGAGTCATGCTTAGGGCTTTGTGTAGGGATGATGATAACATGTTAATGGGTATTGATTGATGCAATTTTTAGGCCTATTGACCAAATGTGACAAAATGGCCTATAACAGATTTCCCTCCTAAAGTGCAAAGTAAGAAATGACAGTTGATGACTGAAGTGCTTTACCTTGTGACAAGTTCGGGTCAAAAACAACTAGTCGAGATCATCATCTGTTACAATACATTTTCATCATGATATTTCTTTTGAGGGAGGTATACCCATGCTCATCACATAAGCTAACATTACATGTACAATGATCAAGAAGTCATGTCCACTAATGATGGAGTATGGATCCATGATTGGATGAATGTCTATATGATCATATCCATCATGCTTTGTAATCATGCATTAACCCTTAAATCACAGTCTAGATGGATGGAACTAGATCCGGGGTCTTCCATCTCATTCACTCGACCGTCCAATGTACGAGTCTAACCATGCGAATAAAGGAGCTAGAGTCAAACATGGTAGACACCATCTAATTACTGGTGAATGATGTAAGTCATTAACAAATGGTAGAGAAACCATTGGTGATGTTAATGGATCTCAAGGTACTACAATAAAATCTGTATGGTGTGAATGAATGAGTTGAAGTCAAACACCACACACAATTTGTTGGTCAAAGGCCAATGATGAAAACCTGTCGCTGAGAGCGAGGAAAATTCTCATTGAGGTATACAAGTCGCAATGTACTATGATGGCTTCTATCCCAAGGTACTATGATGGCTTCTATCTCTGTAAGCACATGCGTTAATGTAGTTTCTTATTTTTTGTTTTTTGTTTTTTGTTTTTTTATTGTTTTTGTTTTTGTTTTTGTTTGTTTGTCTATTTATTTGTTTATTTGTTTGTTTTTGTTTTTGTTTTTTTTTTTGTTTTTTTGTTTATCGTTGTTGTTGTTGTTGTTTCTGTTTGTTTATTTGTTTATTTGTTTTTTTTTGTTTTGTTTGTTTGTTTGTTTTGTTTTTTTTGTTTGTTTGTTTGTTTGTTTTGTTTTGTTTTGTTTGTTTGTTTGTTTGTTTGTTTGTTTGTTTGTTTTTTTTTTTTTTTTCGTTCCCTTGCATTAGTGCAAGAGAACATCAAGTCGTTTTTTCCCAGTGATGGAGTATGTAAAAACACAGTTTAAAGATCACTTCAAAACTCCTCAAACAAGGATTTTTTTGGAAAATCACTGGCGAGTTACTAAATAGACCATGCGATGCACAAAACCTAGAGGGAAGAATTTCAAATTTCTTCTTTCTTTAATCAAAAATTGACCCACAATTTTTATGAAGGTTTTTCCTTATGAATTTCCCTTCTTCTGCTGGCTTGATACATAGTGCTCTCTATTCTTGAACCTGTAACATAAATGGCTCTTTCCAATACACAACATTGGATGTAAAAACATTGGATTAAAGGATTAATTGAAATGTGATTCTCCAGGTTCTCTTTTAAATGTAAATAACAGACATAACACAATGCACAAATTACTCACTATACGTGATAATTTCTCTGGGAAATATATTAATGAGTGAAGACCAAAACAATTTCAAACTCCAGATATTAATATGACTATTAACAAGCCTCACAAATGCTCATACAATTAAATATCTCATACACACTTACAAATTCGACTTGTTGATAAAGAAAACCACTTGTCTAAGAAATGTTGTTTAGTTAACTTCACTCTCACACAGAGAACAAAACCTCCCTCCTCCAATACACACTCCATAATCTTTAATAAAAATGTTCCTCTCTTTTTTTTCCAAAAAAGAAAAAAATTGTCCAAGAAATGAGTTCATGGATGTGAACCAATTTCCATTAGCTCTAACTCCGTACTAGCTATAAAATCATTTCTTTTAACTAGATGTTCCTAACTAATCTGAACTAAATATAAAAAAAAAATCACAAATGAACTTTAAAATGTTCTAGCCTTGGCATGTGATCAATCCATCACATTGCTATGCTCTTGGTATGACTTTAGTAACTTATCATTTTTATATGCTCGACATAATGCACCTGTATCATACTAAAAGAAGAGTTTATAAGTCAACTTCTTGGATAATGAGTTAATGTCGACAGGAAATGACCTGTCATGGTAGGACATTGATGTATCCCCCATCAATGATGTGAAATGGGTATCATGATTCGAGACAGAATGATGTTGATGTGGATCTAGTTCAAGAATGGTAGACTTTGAATGAAGGTTTAAGAGTATCATAGAATATATCAACTGAATGACTTCTGTTGAACACATTGGCGACATTGAATGAGTTGGCAACATTAACTCAAAACTGAAAACAAAGGCTATGAAATGGTTTGATGTGTAGAAATTCCCCCTGTAGATCAATGGATTATGCAATGTACTGAGGCAAAATACAAGATCTACTTCTACATCAAACTTTGCCGAAGCTTAATCGAATATGAGCAAGATCAATGAGAACACATATAACTAAGAATGAGGAATCAATCACACATAACACAGAAGAAATAACCCGGGGAAAGCCTCAGCCCAAAACCCCAATCTTTGTATTATCAGACAAGTGGAATTATGTTCGAGTTACAAAAAGAATCAGCTCTCAAGCTATCTTGATCTCTCTGCAATCACACAATATATCTCACAGAATGAATAGACACAGTATATGTCCTCCTCAAGCCCTCCAAGCCTCCTATTTCCTTGCGCAGTTTTCCTTGGGGTCGAGTGATTCTACATGTGTCAATTGGCCTCATCACACTCACAAAACCTGAAGAAGTAACTGTGCAATACTCAAGGAAAGAATTCCTTCTGCATGCAAGAGATATTCACTATGGAATATTCTAGAAACTGATAGTACTCTATCTCTCCATCTGATCTCAACTGGGTCTCTCTCTGAACTGACATGCATGAGTTATTTATGAGAGAATATTCAGTTATCTGAAGTGGAGCAGTTACATCCATGTGTTATAGACATTTTTGGGCACTTCAACCCCAATCATAAATGTCCATAAACTGAGGGCTCCTAAGTCCCTAAAAGTGTTGCTTCACTGCCTAAAGGAACAAGGTCATCTGATTACATCATATCCCAGAAGTTCTCCACTAAAAACTGCTCATAAATGGTCAAAACTAGACCATACTGAAAGCCTAGTTCTGAGGGTGCGATGCATATCACCTTTCCAGCGTACAAGGTGCGATGCATACTGAATTGCTCCTCTGTATGGTGCGATGGTCGGGAATGGACAAATGGCAGGGACAGAATGCGAGGTGGAAGATCATGGAATCTTCCAGAAGCTTCCCCTCTGACACTTGCCCCTCTATTTTCGACCAGGGATGAGTAAGAGATCATCATTCTCCAAGTGGAAGCAGGAACTATCAGAGAGAGGACACTAATCAAGACCCCAGAAGATGACTCACCTCCCTATAATCATCTATTTATATGGATCCCTCATCACAGAGATCCAGAGGCTGGAATTTTGTATCTTATAGAGAAGTGTTGTTGGTTTTCTGGTGTATATTCATAGTGTTGGGTGATCTAAGCTTTACTTG
>APFE030816498.1:6544-40153 GCA_000404065.3 Pinus taeda
ATTGGAAACACAGGGAAATTAAGAATCATTTGTTATAGATTATAGAGAAACAACCTGAACTAAGGAGCAATTAAGAATTCCTTAACTTAGATATCAGTAGAAAACATTTATATGCATAACTGCTAAAAAAGAGTGTAATTAAACAAATTATGAGATAATATTATAGTTATAGCTTACAGTTTCAAAAATATATTAAAGATTGTGGAAAAACTTTAAGAAAGATAACAACAACATGAGAAAATACTTGTCTGCACTTCACTCAACACATGAATCCTTTGAAATATCTTGTCTTTATTCATCAATCCAACTTGCTGGCTCAGTCAATGATCCAATAACTTTACAGTATTTTGATCAAGAAGTCTATAGAAATGTCTAAGAGTCCACACTACATACTTCGAATTGTGAAGTATTTACACAAAATTTTTGTTACAAAATATCTCAAACTAACTTGAGATTTAATCTAGGAAATACAAATATCTTCTTGCAGGAAGATAAAGACAACTAGTGAACTGCTTTCATGCTGTCCCATTTATTGTGGTACTTCTGGCCTTTATGGTTTGGTTTTAGCCCTTTATGCTCTTTGCTATTTGAACTATCATGCTGGAGGCTTCACTTACTTCAGGCTTTCATATGATACTCTTTGACACTGATGACCTGTTTGTTATCACCCCAAGAAACTCTCCTAGGTTGTAGCTCGGAGATGCTTGGGAACATATATATTCAACTTATTGTTACAGATGGATGAATGGAAGGAATGATGCTTGTTCAAGCCAGATAACCACTTCTACTTTTATTAACTCCAGGCATGCGTGAACACCCCTAGACTACAAGGCTTTAGACCACCAACTACTCACATCTTTAATATTGGGTGAAAATAGAGAATAATGACCACACCAGTAGATGCACAAAACCATGTGATGGCTGGCTGCAACCAGTAAAGAAGTCTGCAAATCTAATATACTAATGAATAGATAGGATGAGAGGGCTCTGGCACCAGATGATGAGAAACCTGAATAACTTATTTAATAACACATACAAGATTTTAACACAGAGGTAGGATGACAACTACTCTAATGCTAAACATCAAGAGTTCAAGAATACAACATATCAGGTACAGCTTGGAAGAGATAATAAATGGAAAGTGGGAAATTAACAACAAATGAAGCTTGTATTAGCTGAAAATCAAGATGAGATGCTGCAAGTATCAAAATAGTTACAGTCTCTAGAAGTTGAACCTTACGTCAAAACATCAACCATCAACCCTGATTACATCTTGTTTCTGGGTATATATAGAGTTTCAATACAAAGGCACTTGGCCATTCTAGGTATGGAGGAGTTATAATTGACCACCAACCACATTTAGTTGCCTGATGGAGCTTTTGAGTGCGTTTACTTGCTTCAGTGAATAAATATGATCTTTACCTGTGCTTTTCTGTCCTCTCGGGTGGCTGAAGTGTCGTATAAGATGAAATTCCATAACCGTTGAATGCAGGTATCTGCTCGAGCTCTGTCCTTTTCCTTCTCAGACATACTATTTGTTGAATGCGGTTGTTGAGGAGCAATTTCGACTGGTAGTAGTGAGCCGGTCACCTTCATCCTTCGGGTGCACGGAACGGTCAAGGGACGTGGATTGCATGTCGAACGGACGGTTTGGATGGAGGAGGAAGATCAGCTGTCGGATCGAGAGGATGGACAGCTGGGATGGCTTAGCGGATGGTATCAGGAGAGATGAGAGTGGGATGATCGTGGGCTGTTGGATCTTAGGCAGACAAGTCCAACGATGATTGGGCAACAAAGGCACGCGTCATTTATTGGGCGGGAATGGAGGTTTTAGCGATAGGCGATATTGATCACACCGCTATCGGACACTAGGCAGTAAAAGGACGATGGCATGTGATGCCATTCAGTGCGTGACACGTGGCGGCGGAGGAGAGAGGGAAACCACTCTCCATCGCGCGTTATCGTCCCGACACTTTGTGGACGCAGGGAGAGCGAACACCGTCCGATCGTGGCGAAGATGATCGGATGGCGGGGAAACAATCGTGCATGTTTTTCATCAGATGTGACGGGGAGCCATTGGATAGGGAGATAGAGATTAACTACTGAGGTTACGGTGGTGAGTTTATGAAGGCGCGGAGTCTGCTGGGCATGGTTTCATGGGGTTTTGGGTTTTAATGCCCGGGGCTTAAGAAGAAGGGTTTTATATGGTTTTAAACAAAAGCATGGGAAAAGGAGATAAAAGGAGGATGAGCCGGGTAAAGGAAAAGGTGAGGGTAACAATTATAGGCCTTCTTTGAGCACGACCAAGGACCAAGTTTGCCTCCAGCTTTTAGAGAATCAATGTTATATAGCGGAGCTAACACTGTCAATATCCTTTACTGTGTTTTTACTTTTACTGTGCATTTTAACCTTTTACTGTGTATTTCAACAGTAAATTATTTATTTTTTTGTGTGTATCAGCATATGGTAATGGATATTGGTCAACTTTCTGTATGTTTTATCTGTTTGTCTTCTAATTGTATACTCTGTCTGGTTCCTCTGTTTTGACAGTCAATGTCTCTGTGTGAATGATTTCTGCTCTATTCTATGTATAATTATCTTCTTCTTCTGAATATAGGTTTTTAAATTGGTTTCCTGTCGAGTATCGAAGTAAACAAGTTTTATGAATAGTATCAAAATTGTTTATCCAAGCTCTGGTCTTCTTCTAATTACCTGCAAAATACAACAATCATTAAGAAAACACAGGTTGGCAAGAAATTCAATTGATGGCTTGATTGCATAGGGATGTCCAGGGAAGGAGTCGTGGCAACGTTTTGAAAGTGATCAGAGGTTGAATTGTGTTGCAGAGGTTCAAGGTGGCGCCGAAGGGTTTGATAAGTTTTACTATTAAACGGGCAAAAAGAATGAAAACAAGGGCTTTCAGGGTTTAACGGGCAACTTTTTTAAATTTGGTGCGGAAATTTATATTTATGAATAGTAAGTGGTTTGTTAAGTCAAGATGGGAGCCGGTATTGGAGGCTGTCGCACCGCTTATGAGGTGAAGGTGGTATTTAGGAGGGGTCACCCGATCTACTCCAGCTATTGACACATAGTCTTTGGGGTTCGAGGGAAAACCGCTTTATCGGGCGGGTAATGATCGGCCATCGGGCACGACCAATATGGCTGTGGATCGTCGAATGAGGGGGATGGTGATTTGACGGTAGTCGGGCAAGGGAGGTGCACGAAGTGATAAAATCTTGCGCTTCGGGTGGGGTTTTAATTATGGCGGATTGTGATTATTTAAGATTTAATCACGAGTTAAAATGATCGGGTGGGGCTTAATGACGGGGTTTAATTCTTCGAGTAAATGTCGGGCATTGGGTGAGCCCGATATGGCTGCACACCATCGGATTTGTGCGATGACAATCAGACGACAATCGGTAGTGAAATGCACAAATAGGATGGGGAAAACGTTTAGGGGACCCGAGGCTTTAATCACATGCGATTTGTGATTAATTCAAGGTTAATGAGGGGATTAGTTTGTTTTGTCGGAATAAGGGTTAAATGTATAGTTTTTATTAAAACTAAGGGTTGGGGGTATTTACTTATGGGATTTAATTAATATACGGGAAAAGGCTTTATCGGGGAATTATATAATAAAATTAAAAATTAATATGAAATGTGATGGGTGGAGTGGATATTTCTCTAAGTAAAAAGGTAATGTTTGCGCATATGCTTTATTTACATACACTCAATACTTAGGATAAGATGTTTTTTGTGGGTTTTTTGGGTGAAATAGGATTTACATGGGGGTTTTCACTTTTCCTAGGCAAATGAAGTTTATCCTTAGGAAAAGGGGTTTTCTTAGGGTGATAAGGGGAAATGAATTTTATGAAGGGGATTCTAGCACTTGACGTCCATAAGTCATTAAGCTGAGGGTCTGGTCCCACCAAAAGTCAGAGAAATGTTCTGAGCCTCTTTGAATTGAAATATTTAAAGTACTAGAACATACTTGTGGATAGGAAATTAGTAAGTAAAGGGAAAATTGAATGAGGGGGAGTTAATCACATTAACTTGCAAACCTTTGCTTTTTCCTCCATAGTTGATCATACATATTGAAATACGCCTAAGCATGATGCATGTGTTTTGATCCAATCAACTTTGTAATTCAACAACCTTTATTCTACTTACCCATTTCTCACCCTAACATGTTTTCTTCATTTATTTGGATGCATTTATGCTAGCAAACCCTTATATTATCTTTTCTTTTATAAAACAAACTATCTATTTCTAACCTTATATCATCCAAGGGCTCAAATTAAGCTTATGAGCTCCTTTTATTTTCTCTACCTATCTATGATCTGCCAAAATTAAACTGTTTGGTCAGATTTTATTCTCTAACTAAAAACATAAAATTCAAAGCATAGAATAACCAAGATTAAACAGTTTGATTACCATGGATTGTGGCATGAATAACAAGCTGCACACAATCATTATTATGCATAAAAGTAAATAGTAGTGGCATTTAGAATTGCACACTTTCATGGTCTATTTTTGTTTTTGGGGTTCATATATTTTCATTTTTTGACCTTCTCTTATTATTTTTTTCCTTTGATTTTCTTTTAGGACATACGCTCTTTACATTTTTTAATTTTCTAATATGGAAAACATTTGCAGAAAGACAAGGTATGTACAATATTACAAGGCTTAACCTTAGTCATTCAAAATTATGACTCTTATTAGTATAGGAACCTAACAGTGGCTCCACTTGGGGATGGAATTTCCTTGTGAAAGGTCAAGAACTCTAAAGATCAGTAGCCTTTGAATTGTTGCTAATGTTACCTTACAAAGTGTCCCTCTATGAATCTGCATTATTGATACTTATGATAGTGAATCTTTTAAAGCTTAGGGCCTTCTCTTCAGGCTTCAACTTCAAATATCACCATCCAATCCAAACTAAACTTTTGAAAATAGAATATGTACAAATGGGAAATGAAAAATAGTAACTTGGTTCCAAGTAATGTTTTAGCATTTGAGAAGACGATGTTTTTTGGGTGGAGAAGAACCTGAATGAGGATCGAAGTTGACACTAGGGTTTTGTATAGGGTTCCATGGCAGGACGCGCAAGGGGGAGCACCGCTCCCTCCTACAGTTAACTAGAAAGGCGCAGGAAGCAGCAGGCAGGCATTTCAAAAAACCGACGGAAAAATTTTTAGAAGCAAGAGGCAAGGAGACAGTTGGAAGAAATGAATCCCATGGTCAGGAAGGGAATCAACAGGAAATAGGTAAAGAAAAGGAGAAGAAAGGTGGTAGCAGAAAAACCACTTCCACAAGAACCAAGGGAGTTTGAAAACCCAAATCGAGCATCATCCCCAAGGTCATATTGAGTGATCTAGTGATTCAAGTGCACAAGGATCATATGAAAGAGCATGCAATCATCTGCAAGTTCATGGGGCTATGGCTAACGGATAGAGCCTTACATATCTGGATTAGAAGCCACTGGGGGCCAAAGGGAGAAATACATTTACATCTGGGCTCTAAGGGCTTCTTCACAGTGGTGTTCGCAAACCTAAAGGACAAAGACAGAGCGTTTGAAGGGGTACCTTATTTCTATGCTGCGGTAGGACTCTACATGTGGCCATGGATGATGAAATTTGTCTTGAAACGTGAAACATTTACATCTATACCAGTTTGGATCAGATTATACTCACTACCTCTGGATTACTGGCTACTAAAATCATTGAAAACCATAGGCAACAAGCTGGGGCATTTTCTGAAGATATCAAAGGCAACTCTCAAAGGTAAATACACCTCCTTTGCCCGAATATGTGTGGAAATGGATCTATCAGGAGCCCTTCCTGAAGCAATCATTTTATAGGTTTATGATGAAGATTGGGTGCAAACGGTGGATGATGAGCACATACCTTTTAGATGTCGCAAATGTCATGAACACGAACACCTATTTAGAGATTGCCCAACAAATAGTATGGAAGGAAATGGGAAAACCTCTTTGGATAAAGATCACGAGGGTTTTACCAAGGTTGGAGCCAAAGGGAAAGGGGGTAAATGACCACACAAGAAAATCTCTAAAGAGAGAAATACCAAACAAAATAGTTTTAAAATCCTAGAGGAATTAGAGGAGAATGTGGAGATAATCTAGGATAGGGAGAAAGCATCTAACGAGTAGGAAACGGAAGCTGAAATGGAGGATATCACAATGAAAAACCAGCAAAAGGAGGATCTATCAAGCATCATGGAGATAAGAAAAGACTATGAGATGACTCCAACTGAGGCAGGAACAGAGGACCATGAACTACAAGAGATTCTAGACAAGGAAAATCTGGATCTAGAACTATTTTTGGAACAAGGAAGGAACAAAGGAGTGGACTCATTGCCAAAAGAAGAATACGATAGAGTTAAACAACTCTTTCTATGAAGGGCTCAAACAAAGGGAACTGGTGTCAAGAGAAACCACAAAAGCTAGGAGCAGAGTGGGGTCAAAAGGATGGAGAACTTACAGGTACAATCTCCAAAGAACTCAAGAAGGAAACGAGGAAGGAAAAGATAGAATGAACTACTAAATGAATGTGGAGAACTACTGATTAACTCAGGTAAGATGAAAGATCTTACCAGTTATTCCTTCACTAACCTTTCTTAATGAAGCTTACAGCATGGAACATTAGAGGTTTAGGTAGTAGAACGAAACAAAGGAATCTGAGTAACAGAATAAAAGAGGAAAAACTAGATATGGTCTTTATTCAAGAGACTAAATGTTCAATGGAAAAAATAACAGAAATTCATAGTAAATGGTTAATCAAATATGATTATTTAGAGGTTAAGGAAAATAACTCGACAGGGGGATTCTAATGATGTGGGATCCACAAAAATTTGGAATCCTGGAGGCTGAAGCATCCAAGAACTATCTATCTTCAGTGTGTAGTCCTGTGGGTGATAAGGAGATTTACATGATAACAAATGTTTATGGACCTCAAACGCAAGCGAATAAACTCAAGCTTCTTACCTCTCTAGAAGATCTAAGAGAAAAACATCCTAATATGCCTTAGATAGCCGCAGGTGATTTCAAAATGATAAGATCTCTTTCGGATAAAAAAGGAGGTTGTAGACAGCTAGGCAGATACTCTGAAGCCTTTCAGGATTTCATTAGGAACATGGGACTAGTGGATACTGAAACTATAAATGGGAACCTTCACTTGGAACAATAAACGGGGAGGGTCTTCTCAAGTGGCTACCAAACTTGACAGAGTTCTTATTTATGAGGATCTCCTCCTCATTGGACCAACAATCACCACTTCCATTCTACCCTTTGGTGGTTCGGATCACTGACCAGTTCAACTAGAAGCTACCTTTATGGGCACTCCGAGATACATTCCCTTCATATTAAAAAGTGCTTGGCTCTCTCACCCCAAATTCATCAATAACATTGAAAAATGGTGGAGAGAGGTGTTAAAGATATAGGGGACCAAAATGTTCATGCTCCAACAGAGACTCAAACATATCAAATCAAAACTCAAAGCTTGGAATAGAGAGGAATTAGGGGATATCCTCAAGGCCCGAATAGAAACTGAGCAAAAATTACAGGTACTCAATCAAATCAATACCACAAAGGGCTTCAATGAAGAGAGGCAAAAACTAGCTCACTCTCTGCAGGAAGAATGGGAGGATCGCCGTCTGTAAGAGAAAATCTTCTCGAGACAGCTATCTAGAATTCAATGGATCAAAGAGGGAGAAAGAAACACAAAGTTCTTTCATAATTCCACTATGGCACACAGGGCACACAACAGAATCATAAAGATTAAGGATTCTCAAGGTATTGAGCTTGTATCTCATAGTGACATGGAATCAAGTTTAGTTCAACACTTTTCCAATATTGCAAAGGAGCCTTTGGAGGATAGATCTAGATACATTCATCAATTCACCTAGTATATTCCCAATCTGGTCACCAGAGAGGACAACCACAACCTCAACAGACCGTTCTCGAGAGAGGAGGTCAGTGAGGTGATTAAGGAAATGCAAAGTGGAAAAGCACCAGTCTTGGATGGATTCAATATAGACTTCTTCAAAGCCTGTTGGGATACATTCAAGAAAGACATCCTTGAGATTGTGGAAGACTTGAGAAAATCCAAAAGGGTTCTGAAAGCACTGAACGCCACCTTCATAGCCTTAATCCCCAAAAATTAAAATGCTATGACTCTGGATCGATTTTGACCCATAGCATTATGCAATGTGGTGTATAAAATCATCTCCAAATTGATAGCTAATAGACTCAAGCCCCTACTACCTTCCCTCATCTTGGGAGAACAAACAAGATATGTGGAAGGAAGAAAAATTCTCAACAACATCATCCAAGAACATGAGGTAATACACTCTCTTAATTACAACAAACA
Organism: Pinus taeda; assembly: GCA_000404065.3. Lineage (NCBI taxonomy): Eukaryota > Viridiplantae > Streptophyta > Pinopsida > Pinales > Pinaceae > Pinus > Pinus taeda. The sequence continues at coordinate 14,929 of APFE030816498.1, forward strand.
AGTAGGTATGATCATTCAGTTGGACCTTGCGAAAGCATATGACAAACTTAGTTGGTCTTATATCAGAGCTATTTTAAAAGCCTATGGCTTTGACCATAACTGGATAAGATGGATTATGGCACTAGTCACCACAACCAGCTTCTCCATTCTGCTTAATGGAGCGCCTTCAAGTACCTTCTCACCTTTCCTCTTCGTTCTCATGATGGAAGGGCTAGGTAGGGCAATCAAAATGGCAAATGTTGCGGGTTGAATTCAAGGTATTAAGCTCACACCAAATGGAGAGGCTAACACTCATCAACAATTTGTGGATGATACTATGTTGCAGGGCATCCACACAGTTAAGGAAGCAATCAAAAACATTCTAGACGACTTTGCTATGAAAGCAGGAATAGAGGTAAGCCTCAAAAAGTCAAAAGTATTTTTTTTTAATACCAATATTGCTATACAAAGAAACATTACTAGGATTCTTGGTTTTCAAAGGGAACTATTACTGTCCAAATATCTTGGCATTCCCCTTGCTGAAAAACCTCTAAGCAAGAAAATATGGGAATCAACTTTAAATAAGCTTCAGGATAAGATCAAGAAATGGACTTACAGATCCTAAACCTAGCAGGGCGGCTTGTGCTCACACAGGCAGTCCTACAGGCCATTCCAATTTTCATGCTTGCATCTCTCCCTGCACCTCAAGGTATTAAGCAATAGATAAGGGGCATACAAAGGGACTTTCTGTGGGGCAAAGGGGAGGAGAAGAAGAAGTGGGCTTTAGTGGCCTGGGACAAGCTTTGCAGGCCCAAAAGCCATGGCGTCTTAGGGATGCATGACCCAGAAACTCTTAGAAAAGTTTCGAGAGCCAAGCTTTGGTGGAGATGGATCAAGGAGCCAAATGCCCCTTGGGCCAAAATTTGGAAACAAAAGTATGCGAAGGATTGGCAAGAAAAGGACCATATCAGGATGTCAAGATAGATTAGAGGCTCACACATTTGTAAACTTGCTTGGGAGAATAAAAACATAGTTCAGTAGCACTGTTTCTGGGAAATCCGAGTAGGGGATCAAGCTTGATTTTGGGAGGATAGTTGGCAACAGGAACCCATCCTGAACAGGAATGACTTAGTAGCCCTCAAGAGAGACATAGAGAATAAAGGTCTGTTATTGGTAAAAGATTTATAGGACCAGGGAAATAATAATGTTAAATGGAGAAAATGGAAGGACCTAGGTTACAGTGATGAGAATCCATTGAGGACCAAAGCAGATGCTCTTACCTAGGATTTAGAGCATAGGCAAATTTTGGTTTCCTCCTTACCTGACTAACTAAGATGGGGGAAGAACAATGAAGGCAAATTTAACCTCAAAGAAGCAAAACAAGCAGTAATAGGTTTTAACTTTGTAAATACAGAACAAGTCTCGAAGAAGCTTTGGCAAACTCCTCACTGGATGAAAAGAAAGTTATTCATTTGGCTGGTGCATCAAAGAAATATCCTTACTTGGGAAAATATTCTAAAGAAAGGCTTCATTGGCCCTTCCAAATGTGACCTCTGTGGCTCACATGAGGAAAAAATTGAACACCTTCTCAACCTCCGCCCTTTCTCTACTATGGTTTGGAACTCGGTAGCCTCAAGCTTCAGACAAACCGACAAGGACAGGCTCAACATATCCAACACTTTGAAAAACTGGAGGAAGAACTTCTTAGAGAATGAGATCATCAACAAAGCTTGGATGCTAGTTCCAGGCTTTTTCATTTGGAATGTATGGAAAGAATGCAACAGGCGGATCTTCAAAAATAAAGTTAGCGAGCCCCAGCACATAATCAATCAAATTCAAAAACAACTTAAAAATATAGTTAAAAGCCTTTTGACATCAGGTCCTAAGGATCCTCCTCCGCCTTACGAGGAGAATATTATTCTTAATTTAGGACTACAATGCATCAATCCTCAAGGTATAAGAAAGGAAGTGAGATCAATAAATACAGGGGCCAGTTGTTGACAACCCCCTCCATAGGGCTTCTTTAATGTAAACATCAATGGAGCTTCTAAGGGTAATCCAGGAGTAGCTGGCTTTGGGGGTGCAATAAGAGATCATTAGGGGCACACAAAATACATTTTCCATGGCCACTTGGGAGAGGGTACCAACAATATGGCTGAAATTCTGGCATTAGAATAATGCTTGGAGATCCTGGTGGAGGCAAAACTACAGAATGTTATCATTGAAGTAGATTCAGAATTGATCATTAGAGTAGCCAAGAAGATTCACAATGGAACTACACTAGATAAAGTGTCGAAGCACTCGAGGCTATTGCAGATTTTTTACCGCATCCACTCTCACTTGCAAACCATTAGAATGATAAGATTTGTACATGTTAGAAGGAAGGCAAATATGCTAGCGGATCATTTGGCCAATGAAGGAGTGGTCAATAAGGACAAAGATTCTCGATGTGCTTGGGAGTCATTACCAGACAGAAAGCTACGAGAGGAATGTTTCTTCCTGGCCACCAAAGATTTGGAACTATGAATGAAAATACTGAGCAAAGGGAGTCAGGAGACAAGCGTGAGGATGGCATCACCTAAGTCATTTTCATTTGTTGGTTTTGGCTACTCTCCACTTCTCTGTTCACTTTCAGATGAATGATGAAGGTTACGATTTGGGCAACGCCAAAGATCTGGTGGCCTGTGTGTTTTTGGCTCAGTGGGTTTTTTATGGAGACTCTAGGCAGAAGGCTCAGAATTGTCAGCTGGAATGGTTAGAAAGTCTTTACCTGATGACAGAGCGTTCTGGTTTTTCCGCGAAACCACGGACTCAAATCCACATCTGGTATATCGCACGGGACACAGATGGTATCTGGTTTTTTGCAATTTGCCTCCAATTCCACTCAATGTGTGACAAGTGGCTTCAAAAGGTGAGAGAAAACTGCCCTCATCGGGCGGTTAACCTCCGCGCTTTTCGGCCACGTGATATCAATGATGGCCATTGGATTGGGGTTGTGTATTCAACGGTGGGGATTGGTTTGTGCTTGTTGATGGACAGTTTTGGACCCGAACTTGTTTAGTGGACCCATTCTATTGTTGTCGTTGGATCCGTTTTGTGGGTGTAGTAGGGTACAAAACCACAAATGGTATATCACGCGAGACATAGATGGTCTCTGGTTTTTTGGAAGTTTCCTCCGATTCCACTCAGTGTGTGACAAGTGGCCACGAGAGGTGAGAGGAAACTGCCCTCATCAGGTTGTTAACCTCCGCACTTTTCATCTGTGCGATATCATTGGATTAGGGTTGTGTATTCAACGATAGGGATTGCTATAGGGTTCCGGACCTGAACTTGTTTAGTGGACTCATTCTTTAGTTGTTGTCGGGTCCTTTTTGTTGGGTGCAGTTTGGTACACTGTGGGTCCCCTTGTGGACCCCTGGTGGGATGCTTGTAAGGCTTTGTGGGCCTCAGTCCTTGGTTTTCTGTAGTCCCTGCTAACTGGGACACTTGTAAACTGTGTAATTTGGTTTAGATTAATAGAAGGTTTGTCTCTTGCTTATAAAAAAAAAAATGTTTTAGCATTCGACCATTCACTGGCCCACCTTCTGCATTTGTACCATCAATTTCTCTCAAGAAGAAAGCATTATTTCCTCTGTAAGCATAAATGACATAGGGACCTTTCCATAGGAAATCAAATTTCCCATGTTTTCCTTTGTCTTCCCTCCTTGAATCCCACTTGAGCACTTTATCACTAATGCAGAAATCTTCAGCCTTGGTTCTCTTATCAAAAATATTTTTAATCTTTTCCTGCACAACTTGAGACCTGACATAGACCTCTTCTCTGATTTTTTGTAGATGAATAATTTGGTTGATTCTTCTTTGGATACTATTTGGTTCAACCTGCAATTATTGAAGTATCTTCATTACTGGTACTCCCAAAGAGGATGGAAAGTCAACTTCCATCCCATAAACTAGTTGATAGGGAGAAGTACCAACTGATTTCTTAGTAGTCAATATGTCTACCCATAAGGCATTGACTAGCTTTTTATTCCAAGTTTTCTTAATGTCTAGTAAATTCTTGATGATGTTTACTAGGCTTTTGTTTGAGGATTCTGCCATTTCCTTACCTTGAGGGTAATATGTTGTGGAATGGCCAAGGGTGATATGGTATTTATTGCAGAAATCTATCATTCTTTTGGATTTAAAGGTTGTTGCATTATCAGTAATGAGCTTAGTTGGACATCCAAATCTTGATAGAATATTGGTTTCAAGGAAGGTTATGATAACAGTACCTGTGGCTTGCCTTGAAGGTATTAGTCTGTGGCTGTGAGGATCCATTTGTGCTGGGCAGAGGAGGGTGGGTGAATTTCACCAATGAAGTCTAAACCCCATTGTTGAAAAGGTATTTCAACAGAGATTGGCTTGAGGGGTAAAGGTAAGAGCTTTTTCTTCCCCTAAAAAATTTGGCATTTGTGACAAGAGGTCACATATTTTTTGACATCAGCAAATAATGTAGGCCAATAGAAACCATCTCTAAGGATTTTATCTGCAGTGGTCTTCCAATAAAGGTGTCCTCCACAATCACCTGCATGACATTCTTCCAAAAATTTGTCAGATTCTTCTTTTAATAAGAAATTGAGAAGAATATCTTCATGATCTCTCCAAAGCAAAGCATTATCTAATATAAAAAATATTAATGATTTCATCTTCAAAAACCTACTTTTAGTCCTAGATAATTCAGGAGGAGCTTGTAAATTCAGTAAAACATAAATAATATTAGCATACCAAGGTGATTCAAGAAAGGCCTGGCTGATTAGTGGAGTCCCATCTCCTTTTCCTTATCTATTACTACAATAAAGTTTATATCCAAGGCCTGACAGTTTGATTCAACCATGAGCTTGGCTAAACCTTGGCCCTTGATTAACTTAGTAGGTTTGATTTCTATATCATACTTTAAAATAGTAGCAATCCACTTTCCCTTCTTTCCATCAGGACCATCTTGAGTTAGGATGTCTTTAACTACTGAATTAGGAACGTAGGCTACTATATGAGATATAAGATGTATATCCTAAAATGCTTAATGGCTTTGACTAAAGCCAAGGCTTGTTTTTTCATTATGTTATATTTCAAGGGGGCATCTCTCAGGGCTTTGCTGAAGAAAGGAATGGGTTGTTCATAGCCGTGGTCATTTTCCTGCAATAGAATAGTAGTTATTGTGTGCTCAAAAGCAAAGGAAAACAAGATGAAATCTCTATCAAATTTAGTATTGATTAATACAAGTGTTTTAGTTAAGGCTAGTTTGATGTCTTCAAAGGATTTTTTAGTCTCAACAGTCCATTTTATGGTGGAGTCTTTTTTCAACATTTTGTTTAGTGATCTAATTAAATTTGCTAGATTAGATATAAATCTTCTAAGAAAATTAATTTTTCCTAAGAAAGCTTGTAATTCTCTAATGTTCCTAGGGTGTCTTATTTGCAAGATGGCTTCTATTCTCGCAGGGTCTATTCTTATACCATCTTTTGAAATTATGCAACCCAACAAATTTCCTTCTTTTAACCCAAACAAGGACTTTTTGGGGTTCAAGGAGATTCCAAACTTCCTGCATTTAATAAAACTTGCCTTAGAGGATCCAAATGTTGATTGTCAGATTTTGAAAATACAGTAATATCATCTAGATACATCACAAGGAAATCATGAATTTCTTTTGAAAAGGCTATATCCATATCCCTCTGGAAAGTGGCTCCTCCATTCATTAGCCCAAAAGGCATTTTCACATACATAAATGTGCCCCAAGGAGTGGTAAAAGCAGTTTTGGGTTGGCCATATGGATGAACCAAGATTTGATTGTAACCAGAAAATCCATCCAACAATGAGATTCTGGTTGATCCAACTACTCTCTACAAAATGTGGTCCATTTTGGGGAGAGGGTAATTGTCTTTTAATGACAATTTTTTGAGGTTTCTGAGATCCACACAGAGTTTGATCTCACTAGTTCTCTTTCTAGTTGGCACCAAGTTTGAGACCCAATCAGAAAATCTGATTGGTGCAATTATTTTGGCATCATACATCCTCTGAATTTCTTTTTCAATTGTAGGTAATAAGACAAGATTAATCCTTCTAAGTTTTTGTTTGAAAGGATTTTTATTTTCTTTAATAGGAATTGTGTGCTAGATGATGTTGTTGTCATAGGATTTAAGGTCCTCATAATTTCAAGCAAAAAAATCCCGAAATTCTTTCAACAACTCAATGTATTTCACTTTTTCAGTTGGGGGTAATTATTTCGAAAGTTTGATCAGTTTAGGATTTTCATCGGTGTCTATATTACATTCCTCTATATCAGACCTTAAAGGTTCCATTTTAGGTTTCCTAGGAACATCATTTGAATCAAATAAATCTTCCAGAGGGGTTAATCCCTTTGGTAAGAAGTTATCTTTGAGATTAGTTACTTCAGTTTCTAACCTGATTATTTCGTCAATCTCCATTTGCTCTAAGTTATATACGTATGATTTGGTAAATTTAGTTGGGTTAAATCTATCTAGTTCGTCACTTTCTATCTCATTTATTTCTATCATATGCTTAGTGTCAGGATCTATTGATGTATCATTATCTATATTGTTATTTACAAAATCTTCTTCTGAATGTAAACAGTTATTTATATGTTTATCATTAGAAAATATTTGCCAATTCTTCAAATTATCTGGATTTGTAGGTTTGTGCCTAACTTCAGCATTGTACTGATGGTTAGGTTGAAAGGGTAATTTGCAGGTGCTGGCAAACATTGCTAAACTATGGCTTGCATGTTATGTTTTTTAGGGATTACTACAAGCTTTGTTTCTAGAAAAGTGTTAAGTATTTCTACAATAGTTTCCCTATAACAACTTAATCTAGGGTCCTTTGTCATATATACAACATCAATCTATTTCACAATTAGTTCAGAGTCTCCCATGACAGAAACTCTTTTAGCTCCTAGATTCCTAACTAACTTAAGACCTAAAATTAATGCTTCATACTCAGCCATATTATTGGTACATTTAAAATTCAATCTATATGCATGGCCTTCTGAGTAATTATTTTCCAAATTATATATCCACACTCCTGCTCCTACTCCTAACCTCTTGACTGATCCATCAAATTCCAAATGCCATAATATCTCATGATCATAATTTACACTATCTCGTGCAACAAACTTTTCATCATTTACAGTAATTTAACCTTCTTGTTCATTGAATAGTTTTGTAGTCTAGTTAGTTTCATTTTGTGTAGAAACAACAATTTCTTTTGGTTCTACATTAGCACTGTCTAAAAGTTTTTCTTGTGTTTGATCAACATTATACAAGATAAAAGAATCGATATCTGAGTGTATGGAGTAGATGGGAAAGTTTTGAGACCGATCCTGGCTACTTACCATATATTTCATTAAGGTTTCTCCGTATAGTTTCTTAGGTTGTCCAAAAACAAAGATTGTTGCATACAACATATCTAGTTGTAAAAATCCCTGAAGTTTGGCTCCCCATGATCTGAATAACAACATGCCATACTTTGGTGGGATGTCAGCAACTACAATATCCATAAGGATGCTTTTGGCAGGATATTGGACTAAAGTGACACACAGGTATTTAATAAATCCTAGACACTTTACCTAACTAGAGTCAAATGAGAATAAGTCCTTGTAAGGCCTTGTAATGTCTAGGTTCAATTTCTCAATTACTGATTTGGGCATTAAATTGTGGGAGGCCCTAGAATCCAACATTGCATTGTGTAGAATTTTGTCATGGATACTAAGGTTAATGTAAAAAGGTGGAACTCCTCCTTCTAATGGTTTTCCATTAACATCTGGACCAAATATGAGTTCAGGTTGGTCATCAAACAAGTTGACTGAGTCCTCATTTTCAACAATGTTTAAGGTCTGGTTTATCTATGTTTTATAAGTTTCATTCTTGATTAGTTCTGTTAAAGGAACTGAAATATTTAGCTTTGCTATCTCTATTCCCAAATTGAATGGCAAAAAGACTTTTTCTGTTTGAAGGTTTTGAGTTTTTGCAGCAGGGATTTGAGTAAGCTTGTCTTCTTTTTCTTCATTGGGAACCTCATGTGGATTTTCAAATATGATGTTTTGAGCTTTGTCCACCAGTTCCTTAGGTGGAATTTAAGTGGATGGTTAATCAACAGAAGGTTGATCAGAGGTTATATCTACAATTGCGGGGCTAGAAGGATTTGGGTTCTGCCTAGGGAGAATTTGGAGGATCTTTGAAACAAGGACTTCTTTTATTTTCTTGGGTTGATTTTGTATTGTTTTCTTAGTTTGGTCAGGGACATCAGCATTCTTTTTTATTCTTAGATTATATTATTTATGAACTTCAAAGATGGCAGAGTCATATCTTTTCTTGTAATCAAATGATTCCCCAAACTGTACCTGTAATTGTTACAACATATACAGTTCCTACTCATCTTGGGTTAGAAAAACAGTGTCCTCATCATTTATTCCCATTAGGTTAATTTGTGTCTCTTTCTTTGGATCTTCTAGATGGGATTTCTCTGAAAACGTTTCTTGAAAAGGAGGCCTTATGTTCTGATTTGGTCCATTTTTCCCAATGTTTTGGTTGTTTCTGAAATTTGGGTTTCTAACTGGAGGTGCTTGTTGGTTATCCCATTGGGGTTTCCTTTCCATGTTCCCTATACTATCCATTAGTATTTCCATACTTTTGGATAAGTTATCTATTTTAATGTCAGATGGTAAAGTTTCATCCTTTGCAGTTCCTCTCCTTTCATTTCTAACTCTAGCCCTTTTAGCTAACAAATTGGCTTCAACACTAACTGCTACACTTTGCATTTCTTCTAAGGTTGGGGGGATTCGTTCCCTAAGTTGGTATGCCATATCTGTGTCAAATGTTGAAAATGGCAACAAGAAGTGCTAAAAATAGCACTGCTATAAATAGCAATTCGGGTACTAGTGTTGGACATAGCAACAAGGAATGAAAAATTGAAGTGCTATAAATAACATTGCTAAAAATAGCAATTCGAGATAGATTCCTATTTTAGTTAGCCCCTGAACTAAAATAGTGAAGTAAAATTTGAATTCGATCTTAGCAGTTGTTTGTAAATTAATTAATTAATTCACCTTGAGTTAATTAGTTGTAGAAAACCAAACATGAAGTCTATGTGAAGACATGCAACAGTTTCTCCATTAATTGAGGAATTTATCCATCAGTTAAAGATATGAGGATGAGTTGTAGTATTGAGTTGCAATTAGTTGGTTCAGTTAACTGAGTCAATTCTAGTTAGATTAATTCAAACAGTTTGTTGAATTAATTGTGAGTTCAGTTAGTTAATGCATGCATACATGTAACTGTTGCACTTCATATAACTAAATATTCTCTCATAAATAACTCATGCATGTCAGTTCAGAGAAAGACCTAGTTGAGATTAAAGGAAAGGACAGTGTACTATCAGTTGGAGGAATTTTCCTATATAGGAAACTCATCAATGCAGAAGGAATCATCTCCTTCAGGTTTGTGCAGTTATTTCAGAGGTCAGAGTAGTGTGTGAGGGATTATTACACACAGGTGGCAGCTTGAGGACCCAGGAGAAACTACGCAAGGACATAGGAGGTTTGGAGGGCAGAGGAGAAGGTTTGTGAGAAGCCTTTGACTATCTATGAGCAGCAGAGGGATTGTAATGAGAGCAAGATAGCTTGTGAGCTAATGCTTTGTGTAATCCGGACATATTTCCAATTGTATGATAATATATAGATTGGGGTTTTAAGCTAAGGATTTCCTTGAGTTATTCTTCTATGTTCATATGTGATTGATTTATCATTCTAAGTTATATGTGTTCTATTTGATCTTGCTCATATTCGATTAAGCTTCCACAAGTTTGCTGTAGAAGTAGATCTTGTATTTTGTTTTAGTATATTGCATAATCTGTTGATTTACAGTGGGAATTTCTACATCAAAACCATCAGGGAGCTTTATTAACGCAAAGTCATTTGGGGGGTCTATGGTTAACTGGGATTGCATTATATATATTATTGAATCTAGTGCAGTAATCTTGAACAATTTCATTAGGTCCTCTTCTAATATTCTCATATTTTGAAAGGATTTGTAAGGGATTCTTTTTCTTTTCCCACCTATCAATAAATAATCTTTGAAAATTCACTAGGTCTGTAATGTGGTCAATAGGAAAGGATTTAAACCACTTCTTGACATCACCAGTCAAAGTTTGGGCAAAGAGTCTCATCTGGACATCTGCTTCATCTATTTCATGTAGTTCAAAAAAGTCAGACATCTTGTTTACATGTTGTTGGGTAGTGTACTGACTAGTAGCATCAAACAGAAAAATCTTACTCTGATAATCTGCAGACATAGCATGAAGTTGGGAAGGTAAAACGAGAGGAGCATATTTGTTTGCCGTTGTTGTAAGTTGGGAGGGGCTAAAATGTGTGGTTGAGGTACTTGGAAATAATGTAATAGTGGATGAAGAACTAGGAATAGTAGGTGATGAATGAGTAATGATAGGTTGGTGAGGGAATGAAGGTATAAATGGTGGTGAAGAATGGACTTCATAAGGTATTATTCTTGAAGTTGAAGGGAATAATGGTGAACTCAAAGTAGTGGAAAATTGTTCAAAAAGCTTAGGGGTAGTGGTAGTATTAATGGATGATTGTGGAGATTTCAGAATGTACTCATCAATTGATTTTTTGGCCTGTTGGACTTCAAGGTCTACAGTAAAATCAGGATCTAGAACAGTTTCATCAATTGCACTTTCAAATTTTGTTCTAAATAATGAAAGATCAAATAGCACATCAAAGGGAAGTTATTCTAAAAATAACAACTCATAAGGACATGAATTAGCTTTAACTAATGGTATTTGACTAACTGAACATTCTTCTTTTTTAGATTTTCTTGAAATCAGGTTCGGATTATCAACTACTGGGGCAGGGTTTTGATCTGGATTAGCCCTAGTAAAATGAGTCTTCATGGAAGCCAAAATTTCAAAATTTTTAATTATTTTTGTGATATTTTTCAAAATAACTTCTAATAAATGAATTTAAGAGGCTCAAAATATAGAATTAGAATTTTCTTAAAGCTTTATTAGGACTGAGGAGTTGTTGGTCCCCAGCGGAGTCGCCACTATGTTATCACTCAAAATTTTCTCTAGAAGTTATTAGAAGAAAGAAAATGACCGAGGTAACCACAAACCAACTTTTGGGCATAGGCTCTAGCCAACCTATGCTTAGAGAGGGCTCTATGTGTATGATTTAGCTTTGTTCGTTGGGATTTCAGGCTAGTTATGAATGTTCAGAGGGATTTTTGATTTGTATTGAAGGTTGGGTGGTGGGATCCTTAAAGCATAGAATGATGTCTTTAGACCATTGGGATATGGATTCAATAGAAGGGCAACAGAACTAGATCAACTCACTAAAGGAAATGTTCAAAGGGCAAGCTAGCAGAGTAAAGTGCAGGTCTTTGGGGCATGGGTGTGAAATGGTCTTAACTAGGGTGAGAGAGCAATTAAGAATTCTCAGACCATGATTTAAATGAGGAACAGAGGGTAATAAAAAACAAAGGGCAATTAAGAATCCTTTGCTATAGATTATAAATAAACAACCTAAACTAAGGAGAAATTAAGAATTCCTTAACTTAGATATCAGTAGAAAACATTTATATGCGTAACTGTTAAAACAGAGTGTAATTAAACAAATTCTAAGATAATATTCCAGTTATAGCATACAGTTTCAGAAATACATTAAATATTGTGGAAAAACTTTAAGAAAGATAACAACAAGATGAGAAAATACTTGTTGGAGGTTCACTCAACACATGAATCCTTTGAAATATCTTATCTTTATTCATTAATCCAGCTTGCTGGCTCAGTCAATGATCCAATAGCTTTACAATCTTTTGATCAAGAAGTCTATAGAAATGTCTAAGAGTCCACACTACATACTTCAAATTGTGAAGTATTTATACAAAAATTTTATTACAAAATATCTCAAACTAACTTGAGATTTAATCTAGGAAATACAAATATCTTCTTGCAGGAAGATAGAGACAGCTAGTGAATTGCTTTCATGTTGTCCCATTTGTTGTGGTACTATTGGCCTTTATGGTTTGGTTTTAGCCTTCTATGCTCTTTGCAGTTAGAATTATCATGATGGAGGCTTCATTTACTTTAGGCTTTCATCTGATACTCTTTGACACGGATACTCTTTGACACTGATGACCTGTCAATATCCTTTACTGTGTTTGTACTTTTACTGTGCATTTTAACCTTTTACTGTGTATTTCAACAGTAAATTCTTTAGTTTTTTATGTGTATTAGCATATGGTAATGGATATTGGTAAACTTTATGTATGTTTTATCTGTTTTTCTTCTAACTATATACTCTATCTGGTTCCTCTGTTTTGACAGTCAATGTCTCTGTGTGAATGATTTCTGCTCTGTTCTATGTATAATTGTCTTCTTCTTTTGAATACGGGTTTTTAAATTGGTTTCCTATCGAGTCTTGGAGTAAACATGTTTTGTGACTAGTATCAAAATTATTTATCCAAGCTCTGGTATTCTTCTAATTACCTGCAAAATACAACAATCATTAAGAAAACACAGGTTGGAAAGAAAGTCAATTGATGGTTTTATTGCACAGGGATGTTCGGGGAAGGAGTCGTGGCAACATTTTGAAAGTAATTAGAGGTCAAATTGTGTTGCAGAGGTTCAGGGTGGTGCCGAAGGGTTTGATAGGTTTTACTGTGAAATGGGAAAAAGGAACGAAAACGAGGGTTTTCAGGGTTTAACGGGCAACTTTTTTAAATTTGGCGCGGAAATTTATATTTATGAATAGTAAGTGGTTTATCGGGTCGAGCGGGGAGGCGGTATTGGAGGCTGTCACACCGCTTATGAGGTGAAGGCAGCATTTAGGAGGGGTCACCCGATCTACTCCAGCAATTGACACGTAGCCTTTGGGGTTCGAGGGAAAACCACTTTAGCGGGTGGGTAATGATCGGCCATCAGGCACGATCGATATGGTTGTGGACCGTTGGATGAAGGGGATGGTGATCTGACGGTAGTCGGGCGAGGGAGGTGCACGGGTGATAAAATCTTGGGCTTCGGGGGGGGCAGGGGTTTTAATTACTGTGGATTGTGATTATTTAAGATTTAATCACGGGTTAAAACGATCGGGCGGGCCTTAATGACGGGGTTTAATTCTTCGGGTAAAGGTTGGGTGTCGGGTGAGCCTGATATGGCTGTGCGCCATCGGATTTAGGCGCTGACAATTGGACTACAGTCGGGTAGTGAAATGCATGGACGGGATGGGAAAAAGTTTAGGGGGGCTGAGGCTTTAATCAAAAGTGGTTTGTGATTAATTCAAGGTTAATGAAGGGATTAGTTTGTTTTGTTGGGATAAGGGGTAAATGTATAGTTTTTATTAAAACTAAGGGTTGGGGGTATTTACTTATGGGATTTAATTAATATACGGGAAAAGGTTTTATCGGGAAATTATATAATAAAATTAAAAATTAATATGAAATGTGATGGGTGGAGTGGATATTTCCCTAAGTAAAAAGGTAATGTTTGTGCATATGCTTTATTTACATACATTCAATACTTAGGATAAAATATTTTTTGTGGGTTTTTTGGGTGAAATAGGATTTACATGGGGGTTTTCACTTTTCCTAGGCAAATGAAGTTTATCCTTAGGAAACAGAGTTTTCATAGGGTGATGAGGGAGAATGAATTTTATGAAGGGGATACTAGCACTTGATGTCCATAAGTCATTAAACCGAGGGTCTGGTCCCACCAAAAGTCAGAGAAATGCTCTCAACCTCTTTGACTTGAAGGATTTAAAATACTAGAACATACTTGTGGATAGGAAATTATTAAGTAAAGGGAAAAGTGAATGAGGGGGAGTTAATCACATTAACTTGCAAACCTTTACTTTTGCCTCCATAGTTGATCATACATATTGAAATATGTCTAAGTATGATGCATGTGTTTTGATCCAATCAACTTTGTAGTTCAACAACCTTTTTTCTACTTACCCATTTCTTACTTTAACATGTTTTCTTCATTTATTTAGGTGCATTTAGGCTAGCAAACCCTTATATTTTCTTTTATAAAACAAACTATCTATTTCTAACCTTATATCATCCAAGGGCTCAGATTAAGCTTATGAGCTCCATTTATTTTTTCTACCTATCTATGATCTTCCAAGATTAAATTGTTTGGTCATATTTTATTCTCTAACTAAAAACATAAAATTCAAAGCATGAAATAACCAAGATTAAACAATTTGATTACCATGGATTGCGGCATGAATAACAAGTTTCACAAAATCATTATTATCCATAAAAGTAAATAGTAGTAGCATTCAGACTTGCACACTTTCATGGTCTATTTTTATTTTTGGGGTTCATATATTTTCATTTTTTGACCTTCTCTTATTCTTTTTATCCTTTGATTTTATTTTATGACATACCCTTTTTACATTTTTTAATTTTTTAATATGGAAAACATTTGCAAAAAGCAAAGGTGTGTACAATATTACAGGCTTAACCTTAGTCATTCAAAATTATGACTCCTATTGGTATAGGGACCTAATAGGGACCTCTCTTCACATATCTTTCCCACCCTTCATGCTTGACAAATTTTCCCTTTCCATTGTAATTTATCTTTCAAAAAGTCCCTTGTCAAATTGAGAGTGCTTTCATTCTTTCCATAGTCACTTATTCCTCTTATAATAGAGTTTGTTTCCCTATCTTTTCTATCTTTGTGTTCTCTTTCCTGTTCTCTACGAGCACTTACATCTTTTTCCTCCATCCTTTTGTAACCATTAGCATCCTCGGCTCTGGTTTTGATTTCTATTGGAATGTTTTTCCTCTTGATCTCTTTTTCCCCTTTTTTTTGGAAATGACTACCTATTGAGATATTTGTGTATGCACCTGCGTTGCTTTAGAGATTATTGCTTCCTTGTTTGCTACCATTGATTATTTCATGGTTTGCTATGTTGTCTTCATGTTTCCCCATTCTTGTTTTCCTATCTCCAAAGCCTCTTGTAGCATTGTTACTTGCTCTTTTATAATCCTATTACCTTCCATTAAAGATCGATTTGCAAGTGTAATCTATGAAATTTTATGGTCCCTTTCCTGTTCTTTAGTTTCCAAAATTTCCAGCCTTGCCTTGGACTTCATATGTTCCTGGACATAGAGATCTGACTACCAAGTAAGAGATTATATGTGGGATTGTAAATGATTGAATCTTCTTTATTTTTGTTTCTCGTATTTGCCTTCTTTTTCTATCACTATTTTCTTCTTCTTTATTCCCATTTAAAGCGAGCAAGTTTGTTCTTTAAAATGCCCCAATATTATTTTGCATTTACCGAAATCCAATTCCTTGTCTTGTTTGTTGAACCAATTTTGACTTGGCCTAAGTGATTCTTTTCCACAAAATATGAGATTTCCTTGCCATTGTTTTCCATTTTGGGATGAGGCCCCTTGTAAAACCCTAGTTTTCAATTGACCACCTAAGCTTTCAATTGACCAAATGTAAAGTGATACAGTAGATCAAATGTACTAGTGTTTGTAGAACTCACCTAAGTGTACAATAGGTATATGTTTGCCAAGAAATATTTGGTTACAGTAGGTATATACCGCACTCCGGAGAAAAATTGATGAAAATGCAGCACACCTGTCAAAGTTGTACATTTCTGTATAATGCAACAAACCTAAAAATGCAGCACACATGCATAATATGACTATATTCATGTTCCCACTGAAATGATAAAATTCTCTAATTACATGCAGAATTAGTCTTCTCAGTAGAGAATAGAGAATAGTAGTGCACACCAAACTCTCAAATGCTCAAATGCCTTTCTCAAGTGCTCAAACACCAGTGGTTGTGGTGGTCATGACAAAGGAGGAGCTCAGATGATGGACATGTTGAAAATGGGCCAGAGTTGCGATGAGAACAATAGAACAAAGAACAAAGAACATGTAGAATAGAGAACAAGCAAAGGCATAAAATAGAGAGTGTAACGCTCAAATGCTCTATGGATTTCTCAAACACTGGTAGTTGTGGTGGTTATATCTCAAATGCTGGAAATGGTGAAAATGGGCTAGAGCTGTGATGAGAACAATAGAACAGAGAACGCATAGATAGGGAATAGGCAAAGGTGTAGAACATAAAGTAATGTTTCTGTTTTATCTGTCTTGGAAACCAAATATAGGTATCTCTTTGAATGTAGGTATCTTTATTATTTTAGAGCTATATCACTTTCATAAACCATTATTTTTCTTAATTTATTTTTCGTAGTTGGGGATCAAATTGTCTGCTCTCATCTTTCTTTACATAAATAATTTAGCTTCATCATCTATGCAAGCCACATGGAGGAAGAGCGAACCACATGACTGACATGCCTTCCGCTTCCATTAACACCACATGTAGTGTGATTATTATCTGGACTCTTATAAATCCACTTACACACATCCATTGGAACCCACATTTCATTACGTGCACAGAGAACTTTCAAATTCATTACTATGTCAAGTTCCTTCAATCATAATGAGTAGCTACAACTCCATGTCTTCCAGAATTCAATGGGAGACAATAAAAGTTATTTTCCCAAATGGAATTCTAAGGGAATTTGGAGAATAGATCAGAGCGGAAGAGATTACTCTCCAAAATCCATAACACTTCCTCTGTGATTCGAATTCTTTGTACATTGATCGTTAGTACCTATTAATTTAGAGGAGGAATTGGAGATGGGGCAGCTCAATTTTTTCCTTCCACTGCGCAAATTGCAATACGTGTTATCATTTTTCGACATGGTTGAAATGTTGCACAAAACTAATTTGGCCTTGACATTGACAAGATGTCAATATGACTGGAAAATTTTTACTCCTCGCCAAAAATAAAAGGCCAACAATGTTGCAGGAGGATCAAAGCCCCTATGTACTGTAAGGAAGGAAGCATTCAGATTAATACTCCTTGAAACCAGCCATGAAACATTAATGTCTTCATCATGAAAATTTCTTTTTTCCACTGAAGAAATCACATTTGGCGTAGCTATCATCATGAACATTTCTTTTTTCAATTGAAAAAATGTCTTTAGAATAGCTATCAGGTTTACATAGTCCTGTCTTAAATTGTACCACTAAATCTATGCATACCATAGTACTCATAATGAAAATTAAAAGATGTAATTGTGTTTTTGTAAGGGGTCAACGCATATACTCAAAATTACCAAACTTATCTCGATTGCAGGTTACTCGACCCTGTCTATGTGGCTAATGGGGTCCCTCCATCTCCGTCATCGTCTCCGTTTATAGTCCATCCCAACCATGCCCGAATTTTTTGGACATCCTATCGATATGGGTAGGTGTCGGTGGATGTTGAATTAACGGTCATGTAAATTATTCCCACTACCAGTCCCTTTCCAACCCTCAACTCCCCCTGAAATGAATTCAAAACAAACATCCATTTTGCATGACAAGTTTTCAATTTATGCAGGTATTCTTCGTTCAAAACCAAGGCGTTCAACCTGATATAGTGATTGCATCCTTTTATCTACATCTCCCAGTGATCGTTCTTAAAATCCTCCTTTCAAGTATATATGGACGAAGCAACGATGAATAGTTGGAGCTTGAGAAGTTGAGAGATTCTTGCAACGAATTGGGCTTCTTTCGTATCATCGACCACGAAGTCGACCCAAATCTTATTTGAACACTTGACTCCATTTCACAAGACATATTTACACTGCCCACTGACATCAAAGAAAGGCCATTTCTTCCAAGTTGTGGCCAGAATTATCGATATGTTTATGTTTCTCTCAAAATGGTTATGAAAAATTAAAATATGTACTTATGAACTCACACGTATTCAAAATGAGTATTTGATAGTTTTTATCATGTCTTGCAGAGAGACGATCCAGGAATACATGTTTGAGATGATGGTTTGTCACATAGAATGCTGAAGCTCTTTATTGCTTCGAGAGGCACATTCTACATGCCAGTATGACCTCAATGTGTAAGTATGTTATGTCTTAAAAAATTAATAAATTTAATTTTGTTTAATGTCGGCCAAAACATTAGCTTGAATCTTAAACTATATATAACTTGAATTTTTAGATTATATATAACTTTTTACTAAGTTTAATTATTACAATATAACTATGTATTGTTATATACAATTTGAATGAATAATAAATTATCTCATGCTTATCATATAAGTGAATTTGAATGGATCATAAATATGCCTTTAACAAAAACAATTACTATATTAAAATTCCAAATTAGGTAAAAATTTAAACTTTTTTTCTCTTTGCTAAATCCAATATCATTTCTTAAATCAAAAGAGAAAGTTTAATTCAACACAAAGAATAAAAAATGTTGGTCCAAAATATTTTAATATTTTTTAATTAAATATTTGTAAAATGAATCTTTAAAAGGAAAAGTCATATCGTGTGGATATATTAAAATCTTTAAAGACATAAATATTTCCACATCAAAGTTGTAATATTTGAAAATATTAATTTGATGTAGTTTTATTACAAAATTTGTTACCATGCCATGTAAAAAAACCATTAAATATATATTAATATTAATATTATTATATTACTATTATATTTATAAGAGGTGAAAACTCCAAGGTAGGAACAAATAGGATTCGAAACTTTTATCCAAGATAAATGGTTGAAACGGCCTCAGGAAGCTTTTAGAAGAGGAAGCTTCAGGATTCCTTTTATTAATCCTGAATTTCTAGAATCAGCGCATCCCCAAGGCTGAGCAAACTATTGGTGATCGACACATGTGCAGAGAGGGTGACCTTGGTGGTCAACGTTGTTCCCTAAAGGGATGGGGTGCATTGGGCCTTAAAATCTTGGAAACTTAGCAAGCAAGAGCAGAAACGCAGGCATTTAGTAGATTCATGCTTATGGCTTTATGTAGGGATGATGACAATATATGAAAGGATGTGAATTGATCTCGTTTGAAGGTGTGTTGAGCTTATGCGACAAAATGCCCTATAACACTAGTTATATTTGATTGCTTGCACTAGACGCATTAATTTCAGTGTAAATGTTGATTTCTAATCCTATTTGATTGCTTCCACTATATGCATTGATTTTAATGTAGATATTTTCTAATTTTATCTGATTTCTTGCACTGGATGCATTGATTTTAGTGTAGATGTTGATTTCTAATTATATTTGATTTCTTGGACTAGATATATTGATTTCGGTGTAGATGATTATTTTTTATTATATTTGATTGCTTGCACTAGATGCATTTATTTCCATGTAGATGTTGATTTCTAATCCTATTTGATTTCTTGCATTAGATGCATTCATTTCAATGTAGATGTTTTTTTCTAATCATATTTGATTTCTTGCATTAGATGCAGTGATTTTAGTGTAGATGTTGATTTCTGATTTGATGTAACTATATGTATGATGGTACATTAATTTTAAAGTGATTAGATTAACAGTGAGATTGATTTTAGTGTAAGCACAAAAAAAATATTGACAATGTGCATTGATTTTTTGTATTATAGTAATTCAACCTACTAATATTGGAGAGCAAGAGAGAAAAGGTATGATGTTTACTACAATAGCTCGAATTAAAGATTTGAATGTTTTACGATTTCAACTACACTTTTCATATAATTGATATGAAAAATATGGAAAAACTAATGGGTCTGGGGAACAATAAGAATAGTAGAATAAAATGGTTTGAGATTGATCACAATGAATACTCTTTTTAATTGACTACGTTATTATTATTCACATTTTTTCTCATTCAACACTATTACATTGTCACTTTGTACTCAAAATTTATATTTCATCTTTTTCATAATTAAAGTTATTAACAATATGTATCATCTCAACAGATTGAGATAACTAAGAAAATTTAAAATTAAAACTATTCTTCAAAATATATTTGGTGATACCTAGAGGGACACTATTAAGAATTAATTAGTTTTCAAAAAATTATAATACCTAAACTTGAATGAAATAGATGTGCAGTATCAATCCTCTTGTAAGCTATTGATAATATTATCCTCCTTCTTCATCAACAACTAATTACTAATAGACAAATACATACACATATAGAAATATAACATTCACAAACATTACCATCGAAATCCAAATACATAAGTACACAAACCACTCAAAGCATCCAAACATAGATTTACAAAGCAATCAAGACTAGCAACATAGACTAAATTAAAGAACAAAATTATATGCTCATGTCAACCAAAGAAAATATAATGTAAATTTCAAAGTATGAAATTTATCTCAAACATATACATAATAATGATAATCTAAAAATATGACATTGTTTCTCTCAGCTGGAACCAACCTAGATCCATCTAACTCTGGATCTCTCATGTGCCGAGAGGGATCGAATCCCTTGAGGTGCAAACCTTTCCTCAGATTCTACACTCCAAAAAGAAGGTTTGCACCTTGAGAGATTTGATCCCTCTCGGTGCATGATAGATCTGGAGTTAGATGGATCTAGGTTGGTTTTAGTTAGGACTAGTGGCCAAATATTTTATGAAATATTCATGTGCTTGTGCATGATGCCTGAAAATGATTATTTTATTTGTGACATTCCCCAATGGTCAAGTGAAGAGGTTTCCATATTTGTACACATTCATTTCCATGAAATATATGAAACATCCAAAACCATGAAATGCTAAAGCACTGATATTAGTGTGACATTGAACTTAGGTTAAAGTTGTTTGGATTTTAGATTTTCTTCATTTATTTTAAAATGTATTCAATTGAGAAAATTTGATGCCAAAAAGGAGTGTATTAAAGATAAAGATAAAATTATGGTTAAAATAATAAAAAAATGTATTTTTTTTATAGGAAAATAAATCAAACTACATTTTTAATAATATTTTCATTTCATATTTTTATAATTTTATTTAAATGTAAGTGTACACCTCATTTAATATAGAATAAAATTTTGTATCAAATGAGTATCTACTCTACATTCTTTCAATAAGACCCACACCAAGGAAAATTGAAAATAGATGAAAATTGTTTTTGTTTTTTTTGTTTTTTTGTTTTTTTTTTTTTTTCAATCCTATGTGTACCCATTCATATATTTTTTTTAAGTAAACCCATATTGAAAAATAAATAAAAATACTTGAAAAATACGTATTAAAAAAAAAATCATATATTCATTTATATTCTCTCTTTTTTTAATATATGTAAATTAGCTTACATTACCTACATTTTTTTTATGTCATATTATAATTAAATTACATTAAATAATTTAAAAATTATATATATATATAGTGTGTGTGTGTGTGTGTTGTGTGTGTGTGTTGTAGTTTAAGGATCGATTGAATATATATTCATAGCTTGAATAAAAATACTAAATATATTATTATTTTTCCCCAAGGAAAAATCATAATTTTATTCAAAATATAAAAAATATATTTTGCATATGATAAAAAGCATTCAAGTAGACCAGCCCTACTTGGTACCCCATGAAAGAATGAAGAAAGACTCACATGAGGAAAAACACTAAACTACACTTTTCTACCCTTCTTTTTCTCCACTTTTCGCCAACCACCAGAGTTGGGAGTGGTTGAAACAATGGCCATTTGATTCTCTTACATTTACAGAAATTTATTTGTCAAAGTCTGAACTCTTTGATGCATAAATTCTTTTGTTGTCACTATCTTTTTTTTTCAAAGGTAGTCTTCATAATCTGTTGGTAGTGATATGTAGTCGTGGTTACTTTGGATGAAATTGGAACCAGTGAAATTGCCTACTCTACCACTCTCTTCTCTATGATTTCTTGTGAATTATGTTAAAAAATATTTTCATTATTCTATGGGATTTTTTCTTCCTCTACTTCGGCTTCCTCTAAATCTAAGAATTGTCATTCCTTTAGCTTTAGGGATTTTCTCTTTTTTCTTTTGGGATATGTTTATGCCTGATGATATGAATTTTGAAGATGTCTAATTTGAAGACAAACAAAATGTTAAAATGTTGTATTTTCAAAATCTAGAGACTAATATCACCACATACTATTATGAATCAAAATAATGCGCTTAGGTATACCTTTACCAAGGTCTACCTCTGCACAATGTTGAGAAATCAAGAGGCTTACAATTTAGATTGGATTTCTGTTTACATGATAATTACTTGTGAGTTTGTTGGCATTTTTATTATTATTATGTTTTCCTTCTTTCATCAAGAAATTACCATAATAAAGAAGACAAAATAACAGAAGATATAGGCTCCAACCTAGGGAAAAACTAGAAAAATTCTCTTTTTCTAGAATCATATCAAAATGAGATATCCCAGCCCATGACCACATAAAAACAACAACCTTCTAGATGCCAAGTCAAACCCTCCTTCTGCATAGTAAATATATCAACAACAAGAGACTAACAACAATTATTCATCAAGAGATATGATGAGGTATAACTTCCACAAACCCTTCATCCATTTTAGACTTCGACCCTCCTACTTTTTCAATATGTCAGAACCAATCCAGCAAATTGTGTGTCCAAATGAGCTCAAATAATCCTCTATTTATACTGTCTAGAGGGGTGTGAATAAACATGTACTTTGGGGCTGGGTCGACTTGATATGTAGGATGACTTGGCATCTAGAGGTGTTTTTAACCCAAATTACATATTTAAAAATTATTCACCCTTTTTATTTACAATAGGTCCATATAGTACTTTAACTCTTTGACTCAAGGAAACCTAGAAGCATGAAAGACATGCTTATCTAATAAAATAGAAATAATAAGATTTTTTTTATTCTACATAAAATATACAATGATATAGTTGAAAAGGTCATTAGGAATACTTAACCTAGTTACATTTTCTAATGCTCCATGTTAACTAGGGAGGTATTCAAATTCCATAACTAGTACAAGGATACTTCTCAAATTGAAATATTGTCATAACAAGAGTTGGATTGATAAGACATATTTTAAGAATCACATCATAACCAACATTGTCAAAGTACAACATAGCAAGGCCTTAACTTGACAACCTCTAACTCTCCACAAGATTAGAGCACAATTCCGAGAGGCATACATATCGACACCTCAACCTCTCAAAGCACATACCCACGTGGATGTTCAGCAGGTATATTCTTCTAGGACTATTCTTATCTTGGATTCCCAGTCCTCAAAGAATATTTGTCCTCTTTGACCACTCTTGTCTTGGATACCTTGTCCTATCCTCAAAAAGTGTCGGTCCACGGGATGACTTCCTACCTTGGATTCCCAATCCTCAAGGATTACCAGTTCATATGTTTATCGATCCTCCATTCTCCCTCCCAATGTGATACAATAGACATACGATGATTAGACTTGGTCTAGTGCATGAAATATTTGGATAATATGGTGTACACTATCACTCCCTCTCAATGAGGGAGGCGGTCCTTACTCCTCAAATATGGAGAAGATTTAATACTCCCTATCCATCAGGGATATATCATCATAACCCTTAGCTGGTCTCATACTTCAACAATGCATCAGCTACTTGTTCTTTCATGGAGATCTTAGTGGTAGATGCAAAGGTTCCTATCTCACAATACATCATATATGAGCTTCATCCTTCTTTCATATTTCATATTCATCACAAGGTTTCTCAACTCTTGATAGCATCATGTCATATCAAAATTTGAGGTTTCAGGATCAAATGGTTCATTTTTCATCTTGAAGGGGTCAAGCTTCCTCACAACTGCTAACATATATCTTCTAGGGCTCGTCCTCATATTTGTCTAAGAGTCATATCAACTTTCCAATATCAATTATGTCTTCATGCTTATCATGTCATCAATAGTTCTATCCATGCAATCCATGTGTCCCATGATTAAAATCATGCAACTTTAGGTACATCAATATCATCCAATAAAATATGTCAACTGTTATCCTTCAAAGCTATGCATATTCTTCCACAATATGACTTTTTAAGGAGCCAAATCATGTCACAAATAAATCATCAGTCTTAGATTTGCCAAATCATAATGGCCTTAAATCAAGGTGTCAAATTCTACCACTTACTCCCTTTGAAGTCAATCATTCATTTTTACATTCTATCTTTATAGTATAACAAGGTTGTGCTTCATGTTTTCAATCATTAATGTGTGTCTGGAATGAAATCATCACATGGAAGTTTCAGTATCA
Organism: Pinus taeda; assembly: GCA_000404065.3. Taxonomy (NCBI): domain Eukaryota; kingdom Viridiplantae; phylum Streptophyta; class Pinopsida; order Pinales; family Pinaceae; genus Pinus; species Pinus taeda. The sequence continues at coordinate 39,048 of APFE030816498.1, forward strand.
TCAAGGTTCCTGCAACTCCCTCTTTCCATCCTGCTCTTCATTATCACAAATTCAACATTAAGCACGAATTTTTCTTTACTTTTTTCTTCCATCCTTCTCATCTTGCTTCCTCAATTTTAATAGCCTTCACTATGTGTCTACAATCATCAGCAAGTACAACAAAGAAAAATATACAAAGGCAAGAGCATAATGTCAAATTTGTCAATTTAGGGTTTCTATGTTTTCTAAAAAAAATTACTTCTAAGGTTCTAGACACAAACCTAAGATATCCTTTGATCTAACCCTTATTATGGTTTTTACTTTAAGTGAAAACACCAAGTGCTAGGGTTTTGACTTTAATCCCTAGGCTTTATCTTAATCCAATCCTTGCTAGGATTTTAACACATAGCCTAGGTTTCATCTTTCAAAACTAGGGTTATAATATCAAATAACATTTCACCGTACAATCCTTAGAAATCATTTCCCAAGAACTAGGGTTTCCTTAGAGGGAAAAATCACTTAAGGTTATGGTTTTTTTTGCTTTTAGGGTTAATTTAATATAAACTAGGGTCCAAGAACCCTAAATACCAAGAATATTCAAGATTTCACAAGTTTACAAGCCCTACAAACCCTAGATGCAACGGAAAATCTGTAAAACCCTAGAAAATATCGACCCATAAAATGCACGTAGAAATTGTACATACCTTTGCACTCTTACCATACATGTTCTCCATTATTTCCTATTTTTGCAATAAGGTTACTATCAGAGTCTTCACTATCATATCATGGACACTTTCTTATTATTGTTGAGAACTTCTGGAATCTTGTAAGCATTGTTTGAAGAGCCCAACGTTTCCCGTGAACACTTCACCCATCTTCAGGGGAAGAAAGCATACTAATGATAGGCAGAACGCTTCACCAAAATATATAGAGAATTGGGGGAAGAATTAGCCATTAGATATAGTAATATTAAAGTACCATTACATAAATGATAATTTTGACTAAACCATAGAGAGAACAATTATTGATTTAAAAATTGAATTGATTTTTTAGTTTAATATAATTCCATGATTTGGTTGCTAAATTAAAATCATAGAAAATAGAAATATAAATAACTAAAAGGATTG